>PVIY010002948.1:0-64375 GCA_004026745.1 Myrmecophaga tridactyla
CTTTTTTTCCTTTTTCCATGAAAAATAACACATATACAAAAAAGCTCTAAATTTCAAAGCACAGCATCACAATTAGTTATATTATAGAACATATTTCAGACTTTGACATGGACTACTATCTCACAATTTTAGTTTTTTACTTCTAGCTGCTCTAAAATACTGGAGATTAAAAGAGATATCAATTTAATGATTCAGCATTTGTATTCATTTGTTAAATCCTATCTTCTCTGTATAATCCACCATCACCTTTGGTCTTTCCATCTCTCTCTTTAGGGGTGTTTGGGCCACGGCCGTTCTAAATTTTTCCTATTGGAAGGGTCTGTCACTAATATGGGGTAGGGAGATGGAACTATCTGATGTTCTGGATAGGCTGGGCTAGGTTTCAGGACTTACCTGGACCAGGGACCCATCTGGAGGTTTTAGGTTTCTGGCAAGTTACTCCATGCCTGGAACGCTTGTAATCTTATATATTGCCCTAGGTGTTCTTTAGGATTGGCTGGAATGGTCCTGATTGGGGGTTGGCAGGTTATGATAGGTAGCAAGATCTAACTGAAGCTTATATAAGAGCAACCTCCAGAGTAGCCTTTCGGCTCTATTTGAACTCTCTCTGCCACGGATACTTTATTAGTTACACTTCTTTTCCCCCTTTTGGTCAGGATGGAATTGTTGATCCCACGGTGCCACATCTTGATTCATCCCTGGGAGTCATCTCCCAAGTCACCAGAGACTTTCATCCGTGGATGTCATGTCCCATGTAGGGGAAAGGGCAATGATTTCTCTTGCAGAAATGGACTTAGAGAGACTGAGGCCACGTCTGAGCAACAACAGAGGTCCTCCAGAAGTAATTCTCAAGCATGCCTATAGGTAGTCTAAGCTTCTCCACTACCTACATAAGCTTCACAAGAGTAAGCCTCATGATCGAGGGCATAGCCTGTTGATTTGGGTGTCCCTAAGGTCTGACACACTATCAGGGGATTCCCTGATGATAAGATTTAATGGTTCCATAGTCTTTCTCCCCTCCCTCAGGGAACTTTGCCAATGCTTTTTGATTATCTGGTTAATATACTCTAGGATGTTTCCAGGCATTACAATAATCTTTACAGGATTAAAGGACCACTTTCTTATTCTGTGCTTCCTGTGTTTCAGTTGTTCAAATGAGCTATACAGATAGGTTGAATTAGATTATGCACTACAAAAAATTCAGTTCCAGATCAAATAAGCTTTTCTTCCTTTGGTCTCCAAGAGTATGTGTGGTTCTAAAGTACAGACACTGTCTTCCTTCCTCCTATGGCGTATACAGCTTTTAATGCTAGGAATTAACTTTCTTTTTAATGTCATTTTTATAAGTCATTAGCATGTACTTTTTCAAGTGGTTCTATATAATGCAGATATTGTCCCCCAGCCATCTCCAATTTTAAACATAATTACAAAATGCACAGAAACCAGCACTTGTGGCATGTCTTTAAGTAATTCAACTAAAGTATGTTGAATTTCAATAATTTTCTTCATACTTTACATTAGGTGTATTTTTTCCCACATACCACCCTATCATTAACACCTAATTTATTTTTTAACTTACAATATTTGTAAATAAAATTTGTATTGTTTCTCGTAACATGAAAAGGTACTATCAAAATAAATTTGATTTGGTTCAAATGACAGACTTTTAAAAGTTATAATTTGATTTTTCCACCTATTTACTCTTTTTCTGTGTAGTTCAACCAACTCAGTCCAGCAGAACAAAATGTAGCTGCAATTGTTGGAGTCTCTGAAAGCTTTATTGGGAAGAAAGCATCAGGTCAAGCCATCAAAAAGGTACTGTTGGGAAGGGGACAGACCAGGTGAAGTGAGTTCACTCCTGCCCTGTGAAACAAGATAGAAGACAGGGAAAAAATATCCAGGACCACAGGTCCTGGGGTATGAGTAGTCTAGGAGGGTCTGTAATCAGTTTGAGGGAGAAGGATCTGGGGGAGAGCAAGTAAGTTCAGTGACTGAGATCCCCACCAGGTGGGCTGTAGTGCACCGGGAAGGTACGATAGGAGGAAACTGACCCTTCACTGCTCCAGTCTGCACAGCTGCTGGCTGGGGAAACCTCCCTGTGTGGTTGCAGTGGGCAGCGCCTGTAGGGAGTCCCAGAGGCCAGCAATTGTCCACTGCAGGGCATGCCTCAGGGTCACAGGAGTGATCACATCATCGGGTGTGGGCCCACAGTTGGGGTATCTGGCAGGCCCACCAGTGGTACAGATCAGCTGATGAGCTGATTCCCTACATGCTGGTCAGCTACCCAATCCCCCTGGCAGAGACCTGCCAGCTGGTTGCCCCTGGTAGAGCAGGCCCCTTGCTGAGCACATGGTCCTTGAGTTGCCCAAGCCAGGAGGGGCAAGGCAGAGGAAAGAGGAGACTCGAGCTTGCCATCTGCTGGCCAGATGCAGGAAGTACAGGTCGGCTGCCCCAGACAGGGAAGGGGGAGCTGAGAGAGGAGGAGCCTCACAGTCACCACCTGTTGGGAGAAGGTGCTAGTTGACCTTGGGTCCTCTGCGTGGTAGTCAGCCATTCTGCCACTGGAGTACCCATGCAGCCTGGCCTACCTTATAATCCTTAAGTTGAGTTGTATCCTCTTCATGAGATCTGGACCTTGATTTGGCAGAGAATAAACCAACAAACAAAGTGCAGAAGGAAACATTCAGCTAAAACTAAGTAAATACAAAACTTTAGAAGAGTGAAGGAAACCAACTTGCATAATAATCATGTCAAGATAATCAAATACCCTGAACACAACATAAATCACAAAACATGAAGATCCAAGCAGAAATGGCCCAGCCAAATGACCAAACCAAAATTCCAGAGGGGACACAGAATATGGAACAACTATTGAAGGATATTTATAAAGAAATAAAGCACATCAGGAAGACACTAAAAGAGTGTAAAGAAAAATTCAGGAGGTTAAATAGAAAAATGGCAAATCTCACAGAAATGAAAGATACAGTAGACCAAGTAAAAAGCATATTGGAGGGCAACAGTGGGTCATTGGCAGAGTTCTCACCTGCTATGCCGGAGACCCAGGTTCTATTCCCAGAGCCTGCCCATGCAAAAAAAAAATATATATATATATACATATGGTAGCAGATTCAAAGAAGCAGAAGGAAGAATAAGTGAACTAGAAGATAGAACAATAAAACTAGAGTGCACAAAATAAGGAATGACAAGAAAGATGGAAAAATGCAACTGGGTCTTAGGGAAATGATAGACAACAAAAACATAAAAATTATTGGTGTCCCAGAAAGAGAAGAAAAGAGTAAAGGGTTGGGAAAGTTAGCTGAAGATATAATTGAAGAAAACTTCCCAACCCTTATAAAAGACATGAATGTGCATATGAAAGAGACCCAGCAAACTCCAAATAGAATAAATCCAAACAAACCCACTCCAAGGCACATGCTAATCAGACTGTCGGGTGTTGAAGAAAAATAGGAAGTCCTTAAAGCAGCACGGGAAAAGCAATCTACTACACACAAAGGAAAGCACATGAGAGTGACTTCAGACTACTCAATAGGTACCATGGAAGCAAGAAGGCAGTGGTATGATATTTTTGAGATACTGAATGAGAAAGGCTTTCAACCAAGAATTCTTTATCCAGCCAAGTTGTCCTTCAAAACTGAGGGAGAGATTAAAATCTTCAAAGATAAAAAAAGATTGAGAGAGCTAGTCAACAAGAGACCAGCCCTGCAATAAAGGGAGCCCTGTCAACTGATAAAGAAAAAAGAGGGAGGTCTGGAGAGAGGCACAGAACTGAAGAATATGAGTAATTTAAAGGAAAAGGGAGAGAGAAAGAAATAATATACAGATCTGACAAAAACTAAAGAACAAGGTGATAGAGTCAAGCACTGCTTTTACAGTACTTACTTTGAATGTTAACGTACTAAATGCACCAATTAAAAATACAGACTGACAGAATGGATCAGAAAACTTCATCCATCCATATGCTGTTTACAAGAGACACATCTTAGACTCAAGGACACAGTTAGATTAAAAGTGAAAGGATGGAAAACGATCTTCTGTGCAAGCTGTGACCAAAAGAAAGCAGGAGTAGCTATACTAATATCAGACAAAATAGACTTTAAATGTAAAGATGTCATAAGAGACAAAGAACGACACTACATATTAGTAAAAGGAACAATTCACCAGGACAAAATAACAATCATAATTGGGTATGCTCCCAATCAAGGAGCTCCAAATTACATGAGGTACATAATGGGTTGAAGGGAGATATGGACGTATCAACAGTAATAGTGGGAAACTTCAATACACCACTCTCTGCTATAGATAGAACAACCACACAGAGGATCAACAATGAAATAGGGAACCTAAATCATAAGATAAATGAGTTAGATTGAACAGATGTATATAGATCATTACATCCCAAAACACCAGGATAAACATTCTTCTCTAGCACACTTGGAACATTCTCCAGGATAGATCATATACTGGGACATAAACTGAGTCTCTATAAATTTAACAAGACTGAAATTACTCAAAACACTTTCTCTGATCACAATGGAATAAAGTTGTAAATTAATAATCACCAAAGAACCAGAGTTTTCACAAATATATGGAGATTAAACAACACACTCTTAAATAATCAGTGGGTCAAGGAAAAAATTGCTTGAGAAATCAGTAAATATCTGGAAATGAATGATAATGAGAATACAACATATCAGAACTTATGGGATGTGGCAAAGGCAGTGCTGAGAGGGAAATTTATTGCCCTAAATGCCAATGTTAAAAAACAAGTAC
The DNA here is from genome assembly GCA_004026745.1 of Myrmecophaga tridactyla. Classification (NCBI taxonomy): domain Eukaryota; kingdom Metazoa; phylum Chordata; class Mammalia; order Pilosa; family Myrmecophagidae; genus Myrmecophaga; species Myrmecophaga tridactyla. Next base: position 4,792 of record PVIY010002948.1, read on the forward strand.
AAACAAAACTTGAGGATTTAACTGCTTACCTGGAGAATTTAGAGCTAGAACAGCAAACTAACCCCAAAGCAAATAAAAGAAGAGAAATAATAAAGACCAAAGCAGAAATAAACAAACTGGAGAAAATAAAACAATAGAAAGAATCAACAAAACTAAAATTGGTTCTTTGAGAAACTTAATAAAATTGATGGTCCCCTAGCTAGAATTACAAAGAAGAAAATAAATATCAGAAATGAGAGAGAGATTGTTACCACAGATCATGAAGAAATTTAAAAAATCATAAGAGAATATTGTGAACTATTATATGTCAACAAACTAGATAACTTAGATGAAATGAAGAAGTTCCTAGAAACACACAGATTACCTATACTGACTTGAGAAGAAATAGATCTCAACAAACCAATTACAAGTAAAGAGATCCAATCAGTCATCAAAAGTCTTACCACACAAACAAAAAAAGCTCAGGACCTGATGGCTTCACATAAGAATTTTATCAGACTTTTCGAAAAGAACTGATACAAGTCCGGCTCAAACTCTTCCAGAAAATCGAAGAATAAAGAATGTTGTCTAACTCATTTTATGAAGCTAACATCACTCTAATACCAAAATCAGATAAAGATGATACAAGAAAAGAAAACTACAGACCAATCTCCCTAATGAACATAGATGCAAAAATTCTTAACAAAATACTAGCAAATCGATGGGACATCACATTAAAAGAATTATACATCATAATCAAGTGGGATTCATACCAGGAATACAAAGGTGGCTCAACGTATGAAAGCTGATCAACGTGATAACAGCACATTAACAAATTGAAAGGGAAAAATCACATGATCATATCGATTGATGCTGAGAAAGCATTTGACAAAATACAGCATCCTTTCCTGATAAAAACACTTCAAAAGTTAGGCATCAAAGGAAACTCTCTCAATATCATAAAGGGCATGTATGGAAAACCCGTAGCCAGCATCATACTTAATGGTGAGAAATTGAAAGCATTCACCTTGAGATCAGCAACAAGGCAGAATGCCCATTGTCACCACTGTTTTTCACCATTGTAGTAGAAATACTAGCTAGAGCAATTAGGCAGAAGAAAGAGAAGTCATCCAAATAGGAAAGGCGGAAATAAAACTTTTGTTATTTGCAGATAACATGATCCTATACTTAGAAAATCCTGAGAAATCTACAATAAAACTACTTGAGCTAATAAATTCAGCAAAGTGACAGGATATAAGATTAATGTACAGAAATCAGTAATGTTTCTATACACAAGCAATGACCTATCTAAGGTGACAACTAAGGAAAGAGTCTATTCAGAACAGCGATCAGAAGAATTAGGTATCTCGGAATAGCCTAACCATGATGTCAAGGACTTTTACACAGAAAATTATTTAAAAATGCTAAAAGAAATTAAAAATGGCCTAAATATGGTAAGATATTCCATGTTCATGGACAGGAAGGTTAAATATCGTAAAGATGTCAATCCTACCCAAACTAATCTACAGAGTCAATGCAATACCAATAAAAATGCCAAACCTACTTTGAAGACTTGGAAAAACATGGAAGGGAAGGGGCCTAGATTGTAAGCTTTTAGAGCAGACACATTAACTCTGGAGTGGTGATTATTATTTCTGGATTTTGAGAGGCTGTTTTATATATATAACCTGATATTTAGAGATAAGAACAAAGATCAACAGGTTAGGGTTAAAGTAATTCAGAACATAGGGGTAAGGAAGACAGTGTCTCTATTTTAGAACCATACATACTCTGGGTCCATTGGAAGAAACGTTTATTTGGTCTGGAACTGAAATTTTCTGTAGTGCATAATCTAATTCAACCTATCTGTATAGCTCATTTGGACAATTGAAACACAGGGAGCACAGAATGAGAAAGAGGTCCTTTGATCCTGTATAGATTATTGTAATGCCTGGAAACATCCTAGAGCATATTAAGCAGATAATCAAAAAGTATTGGCAAAGCCCCTTGAGGGATGGGAAGAAGAATATGAAACTATTAAACCTTACCATCAGGGAATCCCCTGATACTGTGTCAGACTTTACGGACACCCAAATCAATAAGCCATGCCCTCTAACATGAGGCTTACTCTTGTGAAGCTTATGTAGGTAGCGGAGAAGCTTAGACTATGTAAAGACTTTGTGCTGGGTTGAATCTGTGGTGGACCCCAGAAAAGCCATGTCCTTTAATCCTCATTCAGTATTGCTGGGTGGGAGCATTTTGATTGTTCCCATGGAGATGTGACCCACCCAATTGTGGGTAGTAACTTTTGATTAGATGATTTCCATGGAGGTGTGTCTCCACCCACTGAAGGTGGAGTTGCTTACTGAAATCCTTTAAAAGAGGAAGCATTTTGGAGAGAGTCCCTTTTTGTAGAGCCACGAGAAAGCCCTCAGACACCACCGTGTTCACCATGTGCCCTTCCAGCTGAGAAAGAAACATTGAACGTCACTGGCTTTCTTGAACCAAGGTTTCTTTCCATGGATGCCTTAAATTGGACATTTCTATAGACTTGTTTTAATTAGGATATTTTCTCGGCCTTAGAACTGAAAACTAGCAGCTTATTAAATTCCCCTTTTAAAGGCATTCCGTTTCTGGTACATTGCATTTTGGCAGCCAGCAAACTAGAACAGGCATGCCTAAGAGTTATTTCTATAGGCCCTCTTTTGTTGCTCAGATGTAGCTTCAGTCTAAGCCCAACTCTGCAAGTGAAATCATTGCCCTCCTAACTAAGTGGGACAGGACATCCAGGGATGAAAGTCTCCCTGGCAACATGGGAAGTGACTCCCAGAGATGAATCCAGACCTGGCACCATGGGATCAACAATTACATCCTGACCAAAGGGGGAAGAAAAGTGTAATTAATGAAGTATCAGTGGCAGAGAGAGTTCAAATAGAATCCAGAGGCTACTCTGAAGGTTGCTCTTACACAAACTTCAGTTAGACCTTGCTACCTATCATAACCTGCCAACCCCCTACCAGGACCATTCGAGCCAATTCTAAAGAACACCTAGGGCAATTTATAAGATTCCACAAGGTTTCCATGCACTAGAGTAACTTTACAGAAACCTACAACCACCAGATGGGTCCCTGTCCAGATAAGTCCTGAAACCTAGCCCAACCTCTCCAGAACATCAGATAGTTCCACCCCCCCTACCCCATATTAGTGACAGACCCTTCCAATAGGAAAAATTTAGAATTGCCATAGCCCAAACACCCCTAAAAAGAGGAATGGAAAGATCAAAGTTAATGGAGTTAAATGGAGAAGATAGGATTTAACAAATGAATATGAATGCTGAATCATTAAATTGATATCTCTTTTAATCTCTAATATTTCAGAGCAGCTAGAAGTAAAAACCTAAAATTGTGAAATTGTAACCCATATCAAACTCTGAAGTATGTTCTACAACTAATTGTGGTGCTGTGCTTGGAAATTTATAGCTTTTTTGTATATACGTAATTTTTCATAAAAAAAAAAAAAGAAGGAAAAAAAGTTGATTGTGATGATAAAAAAACATTTAAGTCCTCTAGCCTCCTATATTCTGAAGCAGCAAGAAGGAAAAATATGAGAGAATAGTATGGTAGCCCATGACAAACTCTGGGATCTGTCTTGTAACTACTTGTTGAAAAGTATTTTGAAAACTATTGCTTTTTTTCTTCTTTGCTTTGTATATATGTTATACTATGCAATTTAAAAAGTTGAAAACAAATTTTATGTGAAAGGGAACGAGACCTCGAATAGCTAAAGATATCCTAAAAAAGAAGAGCGAACTGGGAGGTCTATCACTTCTTGACTTTAAAGCTTACTATAAAGTCACAGTGGTCAAAACAGTGTGGTACTGGCACAGAGACTAAGGACTGATCAGTGGAATAGAATCGAGAGTGCAGAGATTGATCACCAAATTTATGGACGTTTGATCTTCGATTAGACCCCCAAATCCACTGAATTGGGACAGAATAGTCTTTTCAAAAAATGGGCATGGGAGAACTGGATTCAAGAGCCAAAAGAATGAAAGAGGAGCCCTATACAAAAATTAAATAGAAAATGGATCAAAGACCTAAATGTAAGAGCCAGTACCATAAAACTTCTTGAAGAAAATGTAGAGAAAATCTTCAAAATCTAGTAATAGGAGGTTGCTTCTTAAACTCTACACCTAAAGCACAAGCTGTGAAAGAAAAAAATAAAATGGGAACTCCTTAAGATCAAGAGCTTCTGTGCCTCAAAGGACTTGGTTAAAAAGGTGAAGAGGCAGCCACCTCAGTGGGAGAAAATATCTGGAAACCACATATCGCATAAAGGCTTGATAACCTGTGTGCATAAAGAAATTATACGGCTCACCAACAAAAGAACAAGCAACCCAATTATAAAACGGGCAGAGGAAATGAATAGGCACTTTTCTGAAGAGCAAATACATATGGCTAAAAAGCACTTGAGAGCTGCTTATCTTTATTGGCTATAAGGGAAATGCAAATTAAGATGACATTGAGATATCACCTCACACCATTAAGAATGGCTTCTGTTAAACAGGAAACTATAATGTTTGAGAGGATGCAGAGAAATTGAAACATTTATTCACTGTTGGTGGGTATGTAAAATGGTTCAGCTGCTGTGGAAATCAGTTTGGCAGTTCTTCAGAAAACTAAATTTTGAGTTGCCCTGTGATCTGACAATGCCAATACTTGGTATATACCCAGAAGAGTTGAGGGCAGTGACATGAAAAGACATTTGCACACCGATGTTCATAGCAGCACTATTCACAATTGCCAAGAGATGGAAACAATCCAGGTGCCCATCAACAGACGCATGAATCAACAAAATGTGGTATATACATACGATGGAATATTACATAGCTTCAGCCAACCACCTTGGAGGCCCGGTGGATAGGACCCCTGCCAATGATCCTCCAAGGTTGTCCTCCAAAATCACAGGGGCTTGGACGTCCTATTCCTGAAACAAAAAGAATTATGCATGGCTCTCGGTGAAGCCTGCTGCTTCTATGCCAACCACTCAGGGATAGTTAAAAATAGTCTATCCCTAGTCCGTAGCAGGTTACGAGAGCAGGAGAAATACCAAAAAAACCCCGAAACCAACTGGTATGAAAACTTATTTTCCTGGTCCCCGTGGCTGACCACGCTCTTGTCTGCCATAGCAAGGCCCTTAATTCTCATTTTATTAGGCTTAATGTTTGGACCCTTTATAATCAACTATCTAACCTCATAAGTGCAAAAAAGAATACAGACTGTTAAATTATTAGTCCTTCAAACCCAATATCAGCAGATTTATAATCAAAATAAAGAAACAATGATTTGATTCTCTCGTAAAACCAGTGGGAATGTGGAGAGCCAGGAACAATAAATCAGGCCCGAGTGGGGAAAGTCCCCAAGAGTTAAACAATAACCAGTGTTAGGGAACTGAGGGAATGGGATGTGTTTTGGCAACAGCTAACGGCATTTTTCTGCTTCTGTGATTACGCTTGCTTGCTAGCAACTGCAAACCACAACATGATTTTAGCCTTTATAAGCTCACCTTGAAAACCTCTGGGGGCTGCTCTCTGAATCTTCCTTCTTGGAAATTTCTGAGGCAGTCGCTGGCCAGCTAATAAAGACTCCAGATTGGCTTGCAGTTTTGAATTATGTGCGCCCCACAACAGGATCCAGGGCCAGGCTTTATCCCTGGGATTCACATCCCACGTTGCCAGGAAGACTTTCACCTGTGTATATCATGTGCCACGCAGTGGGGAAGGTAATGATTTTACGGGCAGTGTTGGGTTTAGAGAGAAAGAGGCCACATCTGGCAACAAAAGAGGTCCTCTTTTGATACCCCTAAAGATTGGGAGAAAGATCAAAAGAGAAGATGGAGTTATAACAGAGACAATAGGATTTAATAAATGAGTGTGACTGCTGAATCAAAAACTAAAGAGAGTAACTCAGAGGCATGAATATTTCTTTTAAATTTACATATAATGCTGGTTTTCATTTTGAAAAATAGAAGATGAATATATGTTTGAATTTGAATTGAATTCATATTTTTGTTGAATTGGATTAAAATTTGAATTGAATCCTGCAACTGTCCCATGCATTGCTTCTATCATAAAGTTATAAATGTCTGTATAATACTTGAGCATTCACATTATCACAGTTTTTACATTGGGTTTTTATTGGTTTTATTTTTTTCCTTCCTCAGACCTTCAAATATTGAACAGGAATAGTTTTTTAAAAAAATCCATTTATATCAAACTCTAAAATACAAACTAAAACAAAATCATATTAATTTGGAATTCAGTACAAAAGAATAAACATGCAAAATCTTGTTTGAATAAAACATCTATTTAAACTTGAAGCAAGATTTTTTGGCTACATTTTTTGCAATACAGTCAATAATTATTTGTTAAATTGTTATTATATATTTAAAATCATATGGGTGTGAATTTATCTTAATTACAAATGGTTTAGTTACTTCCAAAACATTAAGTAGTAGCAAACATATTTATTTAAAATCTAACTGATTTTCTCACATTAAAAAAGACTTAAAAACTTTTTTTTGCCAAATAGCTGGAAATTGAGATAATGCGCTTTCTCTCTCTTTTTAAAAATATTTTTATTGAGATATCTTCACAATCCATACAGTCCATCCAGAGTTTTCAATCAGTGGCTCACAATACCATCACATAGTTGTGTATTAATCATCGTGATCATTTTTAGAACATTTTTGCATCACTCCAGAAAAATAAAAAGAGAAAAGAAAACAAACCATACATAAGATCTGACAATAAAAATATTTAAAAAAAAAAAAAAAACATACATCCCATATCCCTTCCCCTACTCTCTTTGACCACTGGTATTGCTATCTACCCATTTTTTTTATCTCTATTCCCTCATTCTTTATTTATTTTTGCCCTTATGTTTTTACTCATCTGTCCATACCCTGGATAAAGGGAGCATCAGACACAAGGTTTTCACAATCACATGGTCACATGGTAAAAGCAATATAGTTATTTAATTGTCTTCAGGAATCAAGGCTACTGGAACAGTGAGATCACCTGCCAAGTTGGCTTAGAGAAAAAGGCCACATCTGAGCAACGAAAGAGGTTCCCTGGGGGTGACTCTTAAACATAATCATAAGTAGACATAGCTTCTCCTTTGTATGAATAAGTTTCATAGGGGTGAGCCCCAAGATCAAGGGCTCGGCCTCTTGAATTGGTTGTCCCCACTGCTTATGAGAGTATCAGTAGTTCCCCAGATGGAAAGTCTAACATATCCTTCTTTCTCCCCAGTCCCCCAAGGGACTTTTTAATTCTCTGCCGAAAGTACTCTGGGATGTATCAGGACATCACACTAACCTGTACAAACCAACAAGATCTCACTCCCTGTTCAAGTTTCCATGTAATTAAGGTATTTGAAATAAATTGACCATACAAGTTAAATTAGATAATGCACTACCAAAAATATAAATTTTGCATGAAATAAACATCTCTTCCTTTGATCTCACACAGAAGTCGAAGTTGCATCCTTTACCGTGTATTCTGATTTACCTTTGTCCTATCCAGTTCAGCTCCATTCATATCTCTACTTGAAGTCTAATCACTTTTTCAACTTAATGCACATTCTCTTGCCATGTAATGTGATTTTGTCATTTTTCTTGGCTTAGAAAATGCATTCTAAGCAAAGCCTACATTAACTCAGTTTATAGTTAATGATAATAGATGCACTGAAATTGGGAAATTAAGCCAATTTTTCCTGCTTGTTATTCAACTATCATTCTTTTTTAGCTTTTAAAATGCTTTTGAAAGGATAGTCAAGTATCATCATGCAGAATCTGTAATTCACACATCCTATGCTTTGTTGCCCTAAGTTCTCAAACATCCTTTTACTATAGTAGAGGATATAATTTTATAACTACTCTTTCTTTTATTTCATCCTTTTTTTCTCTGATTTTAAGTATGAGTTACTCAGTTTCTAAGTTAGCATAATATTAGCTATTTAAAATACTTAATGTGAAAGATAGCTACCCGACACTACAGACAAAAGCAGGTACATAGAATAGAAATCACCGACTACAGAAAACATTTTTTTTTATCTTTTCCAGTGCCTTATTGTTGGAAACACTGCATATTTGTCATGGGATGTAGAAATCATAGCATCTTACATTTACTCTCAGTTTACAATATAGACAGGCTTATTACTATATTTTAATAAATGCATTTATCTAATTTATCTCATAATCACACATTTATAACCTATAAATACCACAGTAAAGATCTCCAACTCCCTCCCTATAGACTGAGTTTAATTTAAATTAGAAAAAAAATGGTGTATTTCTTTTTTATACATGAGAAAATGAGAATTGACTACTTTAATTAATCTCAAATACAAATATTTGAAGTTAATTTATTCCTATGGAATAATTTTATACTTACTATCCTATAGTACAACTTCATTTACTTTACCTTTTGTTCGATTTGAACATAAAATGCATTTTTAACAGTTTCAATACATAAATGTATTTGTTTGTATCTTTCTAGAAGGTGGACAAGGACATTGTCAACCGATTATACCTGTCTTTTGTTCTTTATACCTTGCTCAAAGAAACCAACATTTGGAGTGTGTCTGAAAAATTTAATATGCCTCGAGGATATATACAAAATCTTCTCACAGGAGCTGCCTCATTCTCATCTTGTGTGTTACATTTCTGTGAGGTAACTTCTATTAATTAGATGATGTGTACTTCATTCATCTTCTTTTAGTTGCTACTAAACTCGTAAATCAGTCAATGTTTTCCCATTGTTGACTTACTCTGTCATTGCAAAGCACTCAAAATTTGTTTAAAAATTATTTTAGGTTTTAGACATACTTATCGTAAAGATGCCAATATTAGTGAATCAATTAAAATATGTAATAAATAGAAAGTGACTAGTTCTCTTAACCGTTATAACCACCATTAGGAGTTTCAGATATTTAAAATTAACTCTTAAAAACATTTCTCCATTGATGTAGATACTTCATGAATGTCTTTCCTATGAGCGATAAATTTGTAAAGTGTTTGTTTAGTATGTTACCAATATCTAGCAACCAACATGTTCTCTTGATTGCCATGTAATCCATCTTTACCTCCAATGTCAGGCAGCTACTTTAGGTTTCTACATCAAACACTTATTTATTTTATAAAACAATTCAAGAAGAAAACTTTATTCTGCCCAAATGTATTTGTAATGGATTGTTTGTTTAAGATTTCATTAAAAGAAGCTTTTAAAGCATCCTTAAGTAACACAATAAAGCTTACTAGAATTTTCTGCCCAGATAATTTTTTAAATGAATTTATAATGTAAGCTATTTAAAGTAATACCATTTAAGCTGCATTTAAAATCCATTTCTTCTTATTGGATGTCACAGCAGTCCTTTCCATATCTGTGATTGTTGTCATCTCTTTAATTCACTTCATTTTTTAAAAACATTTTTAAAATTTGAAATCTACTTCATTTCCTATTTTAAGCCTCGATATTCTATGTATGTATCTAGCAATTATATCATATGTGCTAATAAAGGAAGAAAATAATCCTAAAATACTATCCATTTTTATTAAAACATCAGGAAATGAATTTTTTTGGATTTGGGTTTACCTTTCTAGATATCTTTTATTTCTGCTGATTTTGTAGTATTTGCTTACATTCCCTGAACACATTCTAGCTAAGCAGAAAAATTGTGGGTATTAAAGAGAAGTTAGCCTTTAAAATCTGTTTTATATTTTCCAAAGTTTTCTATGTTTGTTCCTCGTATTTTAAGATGTTCTTTCTAATATTCTCTCTTTATTTTACTTAGGCTATAAGGATTTGAGCCCTTATAGGATTGTTCAAGTGAAAGAAATCTATTTGTAGAACTTGGTAAACAATATAATATGATGGCTGATCTTATGAAAAAATCTAGCTGACAACTTGTGCTTTCATGGATGTATTTTCAATATTTTAAAGTGTTTTTTCTTTTTAAAAGTTATAAAACTTTAAAAAATGGTAAAAGTGATATACCAATTACATTACTTAAGATCCTTTTAATTATACATAGCAAGAAACCCCATAGAAGTTTAAACAAGGAAAAATGATTTTCTTATATAACAGGAAAGCTAGAGCTAAGTCAGTTTCAGGGTTGATTGATTCAGAAGTTCTAGTCATAGTTCTCTTATTTTTTTACTCTAACTATCTTTAGCGCACCAGCTACTTTTCTAGTGGTTCCAAGACTCTGACAACAATACTCAAAGGTTAGAAAGGGATCTTTGCAAAAAACATATCTTACAGAAAATGTCAAACATATATTATATATATATATATATATATATATATGTACACACGCATAATAATGTAATGAATGTCATTTTACCTAAATAGCTTTAACAATGATCAAATCATGGCTTATTTTTTTTATTATTTTAAGTAATGCTCTATTAAATATCATCTTGCACTTGAATCTTTCCATATTTAATATTTTGTCTTCAGAACAAACCCCCAAAAGTAAGAATTGTTTTCAGGTATTTTGGAAAGAAAAATTTTATGTATTCATTTCCAGATGTCTTAATAAAAATGGATAGAGCTCTTATTGATTTGTTTTTCAACTTTTCAGTCTTTTTGTCTCAGAACCAATTCATCAAATTCCTCAGGATCTCTGCCATGTTTCCTCATAATAATTTTGCTTGGAATCATCTTTGTATCAGGTATAATCCAAATAAGCACATAAGGGAGCATCTCTCTGAGCCCCACACACAAAGACTAAAATTTGAAATAATATACCAAATTTAAATTTTGTCTATTTCTTTGTTGTCTGCAGGAGCTAGAGGAGTTTTGGGTTTATAGAGCCCTTTTTGCAGAACTTACCAAGAAGCTGACTTACTGTGTAAAGGCAGAGTTAATCCCTCTCATGGAAGTAACTGGAGTTTTAGAGGTCAGTAGCTTCCAGTTTCCCAGTTGAGGTTATTTCAATTAATAGAAAAATCAGGTTTTATTATTTAGTGAAGTCTTAACCACAGGACAAGTAATAGCAAGAGTCTTATTTTTTTTTTTTCTTTTTGTGACGGGAGTCTCTATTTGCTTGTTTATTTGTTGTTTTTCTTTTTAAATAAATTCCTGCCATAACCTCCTAGAAATCCTCTTTTAATCTAGAAGCAGTCTTGATGAAAAATCACGGTTGAGGAGAAAAAAATAACAGTAGGAGTAGGGGCGACTGTTTGCCAATGTACTCCCTCAGCATCTCTTATTTCCTGTGCTCTGATAAAGAATTACATTCTGTCCATTTAGTTTTAGTGCTTTAGTGGTGATTTGGTAGTAGTGTCATTTACATTTATTTACATTTTCTGAGAGAGTGAGAAGTGGGTGTTCGCAACTGGTTTCTCAGCTTTCAATTTTGGCCAATCCTCAATTTCAGTTTATGCGCTATTCAGTTCTTGAATCAGAGAAATTCTTCTCCTTTGGATAGGAGTTGGGGGGCAGTGCTCTCCTGACTAGATGGCAAGAAAATTTTAAGGGCATTGGACAGAACATTTTGCCCGGGGATCTGAAATAAAACCATTAATCTAAGTGTTTTAATAGGTTCCTCATTTATTATTGCAGCACACAGCTGATAGGCTGAACAGTAAAGCTATCTTGTAGTCAGATTGGAACCACCCAAATGCATCTTTAAAAATCCCTCAGGATTCTGATGTGTTATCTCTTCATATTTACTTTGTTATCTTAGTTTATTCCTACCTCCTGCATGTGGAATTTTTTCCCTTTATTAAAACAATTTTTTGTGTCATCCCAAATTCTGATCCTACTGATTTTTATAACACTTTTCAGGGTCGAGCAAAACAGTTATACAGTGCAGGTTACAAAAGTCTGAAGCACTTAGCTAATGCAAATCCTGAAGTTCTGATAAAGACAATCGATCATTTGTCAAGACGCCAGGCCAAGCAAATTGTTTCATCAGCAAAGGTAAGCAAACAACCCATTTTTAAACCTTTATAATATTTTATAGTGTTTTCTCCTTATACTTTAGATATAAAAACATTTAACATCACATAACGTTTCTGTAGACACAAAAGTATGTACTCACAAAATGGTTAAAAATAGTACATCTGTTATGATAGAAGCCTTGCTAAACAGAAAAAAGAAGCTTCTAAAAAATGAAGACAATTTCAAGGACTTACTGAAGTACAGGGATCCCTGGAAGTGTTTGGATTCTGCCTCTCTCCACCCTCTTCACAGAAGTCCTTTCCTCAGCATTCCTTCCAACTGGTCTTCCCACCTTTGAGCACCTTTACTGACAAAGAGCTTGCAACCTCAAAAATTAGGTTATTCTATTTTTAGTATGTATTTACTTTTTTTTTTACATGGGCAGGCACAGAAATCGAACCCAGGTCTCTGGCATGGCAGGCGAGAACTCTGCCTGCTGAGCCACCGTGACCCGCCCAGGTTATTCTATTTTTAGACACTCTTACTGTTACAGAAATCATTGCAATGTAATGAAGTTTAGTTTTGCCTTCTTAAAATTTCTGCCATTGCATCAAGGTAACACCTTCTGCATCTACTCTCTTCCTTTGTTCATATGGTAGTTTTTCACATATTTGAAAACAGCTCTTATTGCCCCCAAGGTTTCTCTTTCCCATTTCTTTCATCTCTATTAAATACTGTAGTCTTTAAGCCATTCACTATCCTGGCGGCCCTTTGCTAGATACAATCCAATTTATCATTGCCCTTCTACTCCATATTGGTAAAACCATTACACAGCATTTTTGGATTATTTCCTTTTTGATATCCACAGTAGTTCTAGTCTTAAAGTCTGAAATTGCTTAGCTTTTTTTATACTTCTTTGTTACACTGTTGTCATATACCATAATTAGTTTAAAATTTTTGTCTTTTTTTGAGTGGTGCTCCCATTGCTTATATTATCTTAATTGATTTTTACAGCAATCTTATGAGGCAGATAGGGTTGGTGTTATCTTTAGTTAACAGATGAGGACACAAAGGCTAAATTTGTTCCATTAGGTTAGGAGTTTTTAGGATTAGCATTTGTATTGCCATAGTACCTAGCACAGTACTCAGCCCATAATAGGTATTTAATAAGTGCTTGAATAAATAAATGAAATTTAAATAAATTAAGGATTTACCCAAGTCAGTAAGTAACAAAAGCCATAAGAGATAACTTTAAATTAGAAAAATGTATTAGGTTCAAGTATAAGCATTCATATCTGATATGGGGTATCAGTGGTGTATCCTAAAACCCATATTTCCTCTGTCCTGTTTCTCAACCATTCTTAATACGTGTCTTCCATTTTATGGAATAAGATATATACTTTAGTTCCCACCATCCTTTTTTCCTTCCAACCGGTTCAAAAGAGAAAGAGAGAAGGGGAAGACATGCTGAGTAAACTGGGTATTCCCTGCAGGCTTTTGAGTATAGAACTAGGTTAGAGGTTGCATATATGGGAGAAGAATGGAAACAAGGAAACCATTTAGGAGGCTATTGCTATAATTGTGGAAAACAGCAGTAGTAAGAAATCATCAGATTTGGGATGTATTTCAGAAATAAATCCAACATGATTTATTCATGAATTGGATCTAGTATGTGAGAGAATGACTCCACAGTTTTGGGTCTGAAAATCAGGGAAGATGTAAGTGCTATTTACTGAGATGGGGAAGACTGTGGGTGGAGATTTGGTGCAGAAGACCAGCACCTAGTTTTAGATATTTGTCAAATTTGATATTTCTACTAGATGTCCAAGAGGATATGTCAAGTCTAGAGTCAGGATAGAGATTTGGATTGAAAATATAAATTTTATAGTAGCCAGCAAATAGATGATTTTAAAACCACAGACTGGATGAGATCAATAAGAAAAAACTAGAAGATAGAGATCTAAGGATGGAACTATGAAATTCTCCTATGTAAAGAGGTCAGAGAGAAGAGGAAGAACCAGCCTGAGAGACTAAGGAGGAATTGTTAGTGAAGTAAGGGAAAGAGCGAGGAAGTGTGACACCCTGGAAGCCAAGTGAAGAAAGCATTCCAAGGCCCTGTATGATCTGACTCCGTGTTAACTCTCTGACCTTTTCTGTTGCTGCCCTCCCCTTCTCATTCAGCCGCAGACACCTTGTTTAAAACCACAATCCCTTTACTCCCTTCACATCTCTTTCCATTTGTCCTGTTTTCTTTTTCTCCATAGTGCTATTACTGTCTGTTCCATTTATTTATATAATTCACTTATCCTGTTTATTATCTGTCTTCCCCCCTACCCACAATGTAATCCCATGAAAACATTTTTTATAGTTTTGTTCATTCCCATATTTGAGTGCCTGAAACAGTATCTAACACAGGTCTATAGAAGTTAAAAACCTAAGTACCTTTTTTGGGGGGTAATTTTCTTTTTTTTTTTTACTTTACATTCACTAGATCATTTTTTTCTATCTCTCTCTCTACTAGTGTATACATGTAAAATATAAATGGATATTATGTGATTTGAACCACTGAAATTGCAAGACATAGTAGCACTTTACCCTTAAAAACTTCAGTATGTATTTCCTAAGAACAAAGTCATTCTTTTATATAACCACAATACAATTATCAAAATGAGAAAACATTGATATTAAACTTTGATTTAATATGGTATTAAACATTGATTTAATACCATTATCTAATCTATAGACTCTTTTCATATTTTGCCAATTGTCCCAATAATGTCCTTTATAGCAGAAAAGTTCTGGTGAAGATGCAGTCTAAGATCACACATTGCATTTTCATATTTCTTTAGATTCTTTTACTATGTAACAGGTCCTCAGTCTGTCATTGAATTTCACACAATCTTGACATTTTTTTGAGGAGAGCAGGCCAGTGTATTTGTATTTTGAAGAATTTCTCTCAGTTTCCAGTTTGTCAGTTTAGGTGTTTCCTTATGATTATATCGAGGTTATGCAGTTTGGGGCAGGAATGCCACAAAAAGCATGTTGTGTCTTTCTTGGGAAATCATATCAGAAGGCACATGATGTCTGTCCAATTACTGATACTAATTTAGATCATGTAGTGAAGGTGGGAGCTTGATCTTGTAGTGAAGGAAATTTCTCCACTGGAAATTTCTTATTTTTCCCTCTTTAATTAGTATTTGTGTGTGGATACTTTGAGACTATGTAAATATGCTCTTCATCATTAAACTTTCACACACTTACTTTACTACCGTTGATGATTTTTGCCTGACTCAGTTATTTCTATAATGTTTGTCAATCGTGACTTTCTAACTCCATCATTCCTTCTACATCTGTTTATTGGCATTCTGTTATAAGCAAGAGCTTTTCCTTCTGCATGAATTTATTTGTTCATTTATTTATATTAAGGGGACTCATAAGGTCATTCTTATTCAGTCGGTTATACTTCACTTCTATCATTACCTATTTAAGTGTTCAGCTGGTCTCAGATTTAGCTGGTAGATGCCCCCACAGACTGGTTCCTGTATCTTTTTTTCCCTGTCACCATCATTTTTTGAGCACTCTGTCCCTTTCTGACTCTAAAGTATGCAGTCAAGATACAGAAACCCACAGTAATTTAAACAGGAAAATTTAATATGAAGAATTAGTAACTAGAAATGGGTTGTCTTCTAAAAGGTAAAGTAAACAGAAGGAATAAGTTTAACAGAGGGTCCATTTGTGGCTGTGGCTTACTGGATGGCAAGAAAGTTCTCTGAAGTGTTGCAACTGAGGCTGGTAAGCGAAACCACAGCTGGGGTGCCAACAAAACTGCCAGGAAGCTGCCTGGACTATGCTGTTTAACTTGCTGGGAAGCCAATTCTAGTGCCTTTAAAACTCATCAGGAAGCTGCCCGCAGCAGGGCTACTATTGAAACTCACTGGGAATGAGCACCATTTGTTGTCCAGCATGCTGGCCAAGCACCACAGAAGCAATAAACAAGAGGCATGCCAGAACCAGGAAGAGAAGCCCCCTTCCCCCGCCACTCCTACCGGGTCCCTCCAGCACCCTCTATTGACAAAGCTTAACATTGTACAAGCTGGCAAAAGTAAAATATTTAAGGATTTAGCTCTGGTATCTCAAACAGGAAAAAAAAGAGGGATTTGGAGCTCAGAGGCAATAAATTAATAGCTGGCACTCTGGTATAATGAGATGTTCTTGGTTCATCTTATATTTTCCTTACCTTAGCCATGGAATCAGCCATTTTTCCAGGGAGCCATAGTTCCTTTTAGTGAAGAACGTATAGTATTTAGGAATCAAGTGTTTCAGGAGCTAGGGGTGCTCACTGCTAGGGGAATATCATTGCTTCTAGGTCTTCTCTCAGCAGATAGAGGTCACATATATTTATAAGTTTTTCTTAACTTATGGATGACTATATTAAAAGCCATGAGCTCATACTGATAACTCTGATTCTAATGTTTCCAGTTACATATTGCTGAATAACAAAGTTTTACCCCCAAAATTAGTGGCTTAAAACAAACACTTTATATTGCTCATGATTCTGTAAATTACAAATTCTGGAAGGATTCAACTGGGTGGTTCTCACTTGGCATCTCCATGCAATTGCAGCAGATTTTGGCTGGGTATGCAGTCATCTTAAGGCTTGGCTGGACTGGATGTCCAAGATGGTCCACATACACAATTGACAGTTGAAAATTGGCTGTTATCTGGGGCTATCAAGTGGAACACTACAAATGACCTTCCTATGTGGCTTGGGTTTCTTGTGGCAGCTAGATTCTGAGAGAGAATGTCCAGAGAATGAGTATCCAGCGAGTGAGCATTTCTAAGAGACCAAAGCCAAAAATGCAGGCAATTTTCTGACATCACCTCAAGTTATACAGTGTCACTTCTACTGCATAGTTACTAGAGGGTCATTAAGACCAGCCAACATTTAAAAGAAGAGGAATTAGATCCCATATCTACATGGGGGGAATGTCAATTAATTTGCAGTCATCTTTGATATTTGCCCTCTGGCCACAAGTTCTTTGCATTTCTCCTACATGTAAAATATACTCACATCCCCCCCCCCCAAAAGACTTACTCCATTATGGCATCAGACTCAACCCTGAAACCCAGTATTTCTTCTAAAACAAGCCCAAGTGCAGGCAGTACTCCTTGAGTACAGTTTCACAAATATAGTTCCTCCTAATCTGAAGACCTGTGAGCTAGAGACATCACATATAATGGTGAAACAGAGATAGTAGGACTAAAGTACACTCCCCTTCAGAAAGAAGGAAAATTAGAGGCCCAGGAACAGTTCTAAAATCCAGCCAGCCATATGTGGCCAGTTCCTTGATTAGAATCCAGTTCTTTTCTCTGGGAATGGTTCTTCCTGGCTTTTGGTTTCATCTTCTGAGTTATTCTTCCTTTTCTATAAGAAATGATCTGTGTTTGCAGATGGGTAGCTTTCTCACCCTACTTCGGGCCTGTAGAAATTCAAGGGTCCAAACACCTCTTTTTATTTGGGACTGTCTTTGTCCCTTGCTTTGCCATCTGATATAATTTCTGTAAACATTTTATTTTGGCCCATTTCTGTTCTTAATTTTTCAATTTCTTATTCAAGGTGTGTATGGGTGCCTTCCCCATGCTTCCCCCCCCTCCACCTGCCCATATCTCCAGATGTTTGTTTGAGAATATTTAATTCAGTTTGGGGTGTTATGGTAACAGATTTTTCTGCTTCATGGTTTGCTTTTAAAGAGGAAAATTTTTATGAGCTGAAGTGCTTGGTTCTCATTTTTGGTTTTCTTTTTATATAGTAGTTTTGTATAGATGAGAATTACTTATGCCCCTGCATTTTTTAAATAGGGCTGGTCATTTGAAGTGGTTTATAAGATTCCTCATTCAGAAGTGCTGAGGGGGCAAGGATGAGTTGTGTCCTTTGATTTTTGTTTTTTTTTAACGTCCTTTTCCCAATTTTTGCCCTCTAGCTTCTTTTCCACTTACTGTTCAGCCTTCAAAAGGTACCTCTCTTTTTCCCATTCTTTTCCCCAAAAGCATTGCCTCTTAGAATCCCACAGACACTTTAAGTCCCTTCCTGTTTCACTATTTTTGCACTGGGGGCAGCAATTTTCTCTCTGGAGGTGATTTTTTTAAGTTTACTGTTCTCTCTTTTTTCATCCATGTATTTTTTCTCAATCCCATCCTGTTCGCCACAGATGCTTAGAGTGTAACAGAAGTGGTGTAAATACTTCACTCCGATATACACATAACCCAGCTGAAAATACCAACATTTTATTTTTTATTTTTAGAAGAAAGGAAAAAAGTCATTATTCAGAAAATTCATTGACATTTCCCTGCTTCACTTTTGAAATATTTTCTTTGCTCATTAAGTTTCTTTTGAAGTTAAACATGTTAATTTTAGGAGCTTTAATAAAAGTTTTCCTTGAAATACTGATAGGTTTTTAAAAGATAGCATACTGAATTTTGAATAATAATAAAATGTATATATAAAAGAACATTTTCAGGAGCTAATTAAATTTTTTGCAAAATTGTCTTAGCTGTTATAGATTAAAAGTTCATTTTAAGTGACTGAGTTTTCCATAAAACAAATCCTGTGAGTATTAAAGCTCTTTTATTTTTGTTATACTAAATGCATTGATCAGCTAAAATGGCTTCAACTAAATGTCTCAGCTTCATTTACTATAATTAGTTGTTCTTAAGTGCTCATTTTTCAATCTCATTATTGGATTAACATCTGTATTACTAATGCATAAGGATTCAGGTGTCTAATAAATGGTGGTAAAAATGTTGGCAGTTCTCCACAATATTTTGGCTTTGTGTCTTAATTTTTTTTATTGTAGATGTTGTTACATGAAAAAGCAGAGGCTTTGCAAGAAGAAGTTGAAGAGTTATTAGGATTGCCTTCTGATGTTCCTGGTATTGTGGCCTCTTCCAGTGGAAAGGCATGAAGCTACCTGCGGATTTTTAAATATGAATTACTTATTGCACATATGTTTATTAAGGATCCCTATACTTTATAAATGAAAAAAATACATTTTAATTAAACATAAGGACTACAGCTGATGTTTGAATATACCTCAACCATAATTACAGTAACCTTCTCACCAGTAAGCCATCTTCTTCAATAATTATACATTATTTCTTTGCTTAGATAACTGTGATGTCCACCACAAAATAAAATCCAACATTCTCAGTTTATCTCCAGCCTGCCTTTGTAGCTGACTTTTCATTATTCTCTTAACCTTTTCCTCCATCAAACTGGACCATTTGTAATCCCCTGAATTTTCCCTGTGATTTCCAAACCATCCATTTCCTAACTAATATATGCTGAAAATTATCTTTTAAATGTACCAGATACTTATCAAGTGTCAACTAAAAATGCTCAAAGACTGTCTCCTCTGTGAAATTGTTCCAAGTTCATCCTTACTCCTACTCCATACATGGGTACTCTTTCTTTGCTATAAATAATGTGGGCCTCTGTTACAGTTTCCTAGGCTACTAGAAGTAGATACCATGAAATGGGTTGGCTTAAACAATGGAAATGTATTAGCTTACAGTTTGAGGCTGAGAAAATGTTCAAATCAAGTCATCATCAATGTTATGTTTTTTCCTGAAGACTGGCTGCCAGGGATCCTTGGCTCCTCTGACTTGGCAAGGCACATGGCATGGTCTGCTGGTTTCTTCCTACTCTTCCAGGTTTCCTTGATTTCAGCTTCTTCCCTGGCTTTTTCTTTCAATCTTTGGATTCATTCTGTTTCTACAGGACTCCAGTATTAGGATTAAGTCTTATTCTGAATTAGATGGATAACATCTTAACTGATGTAGCCTCATCAAAAGATCCCACTTATGCTGGGTTTATACCCACAGGAATGGATTAGATTTAAGAACATGTATTTTTCTGGGGTACATACAGCTTCAGACCACCACAGCTTTTCATTTATATCCACTTGTTTTTTGTTACTAGTTTATAATCTCCTGGAGGCTGACGTCTTTTCTTTTTTATTAATCTTTGTATGCCATACAGCACCTTCTACATTTCACTTTACAAAGTAAGAACTTCTGTGAAGAATGAATAGTACTCAAATTAACAATTTGAAGATTCTCTTTAAATACAACTCAAATACTGCTTCTCCTCCCTAATCCCCCCCCCCTTCCAGAATTGTAGTTCAAATATATATGACTCTGTTGCAAGGAAACAAAGGTGATAATTAGCAATATTTATGAATACTGAACCGGGTGGGTTAAAGTTCTGTTCACCCAAGAGACATCATTTGAAACTTTGTGAATAGATTCAATTTTATGTGCCTTAAAATTGTAGATCTTAAAATGAAGCCATCATTTACCTAGTATTTTCTGTGTGCCAGGTAATGTTGTAAGTACTTTATGTGAACTACCCAATTTAATCCTTAAAACAATCCTGTGAGGCAGGTACTATTATTTGTCTCCATTTTACATTGAGTAAACTGAGACATAGAGAAATTTAAGTAACTTGCCCAAGGTTACATACTAGTTACTTGTGGAGCAGGGATTCAAATCCAGCTTGTCTCAGTCTAAAGTCCATGCACTTAACCATTTTTATGTAATATTGCTTTGATAGAATTGTACATTTTAATCCCTTCCTAGATGTTCCCTTCACCTGGCCATGATGTTATTATCCCCAGCAGTACTTCCCATCACTCCCCCACTTCCCATCCCCCCCTAAAAAAAAACACATTTCTTTATATGAGTCAAAGTACGGCATCCTAATGTCTTAGGATCTCGGGATACTGCACATGTTCCATTTACTACAGCTAAAAAGATAGTAAAAGTGCAGCTGACTAGCTTGGTGCCTGCTGGGGCCCAGCCACTGAGGTTTACTCACAGTGATCCATAGTCTAGTCTTCAGTTTTCTTTTAAATCTAGAAACCCCAGTTTCATTAGTTTTCCCAAGTAAGTAAGGCTTTAAGTAAGTCCTGATTCTTGCTACCAAATTTATAAGAGAATGATTTATAATCCCAAATTTATGTATTAATTTTAAAATTGAAGTTAGGGGCTATCTTTGTAGAGGTTATGCCTGTATTTGCCATCCAGGGTAACACCCATATCCCCTTGTCATTGTTTCCTCAGGTAAGTCTAGCTGAAAGGCTGTTTCAAGTGTGATGATGTGGCTTAGCCCGAAAAAATCAAAATGTAAAGAAATTGAAACAGTTTAGTTCTAGAAAATAGAAAAATAGATCAGTAGGAACAGAGTGGAGAGTAGAAACATACCCAAACACATTTGGGAAAATAATGTATAAAAAACATTGTTTTTCACCTTCAAGTGATAGAAACCCAAGTGTATCTGGCTTCAACAAAAAAGCGATATTTCATGGTTACATTCTCAAATGAGAGGTAACTCCTTGAGGCAGTGAGAACCAGAGATTCTTTATATCATCAGAACTTGCCACCTCTTCTTTGTCAGACAACTCCAGAATTACATCCTCACAGCTTCAAGAACAAAGCAAAAAGAGTTAGTTGTCTGCTGTCAACTCCAGTTAGAAAAATCTCAGCTCAGGACTATAAGTGATCTAGCTTGGGTCCATTGCCTACCCCTGTGGCCAGGGTGTAAAGATTAGTTTTGTTTCGTTTTGTTTTTCAGAAGAAGGTAGGGAGAGGGGGTTGTAGGCAGAGAAGACAATTGCTAGACAGATGACATTTCAAGTCATCATGTAAAAGGTAGATAATTCGGTGAGTGGAGTTAAAGTAATTGGCTATCTCGGCATTTAGAAAAATATTGTTAGGTTTTTACCTATCTCCTTAAATTAAGTTTTAAGTAGACCAAAGATACAAATGTGGAATTTTCTGATAGTGTTAGCTAATTGCACTGAATCATCAAGGAATGTATTTGCAGTCCTTTCATAGCAGGCTTTAAAGAATCACTGCAGCTTCTGAATTCCACACAAGTATATGAAGGATACATAAGCTTTGTCTTTGACAATTTCCAGTCATCTATAATTATATTGACAAGTATATATTTTCTTTTATTACTGTCAATGATAAATAATAATGACATTAAACTACCTTTTATTGAGGGCTTACCATGTGCCAGCACTATGCATGTGTTATCTGGATGATTTCTTACAGCCATATGAAGTATATGTTATTTTTTTACCCTGTCTTACAAATAAAGAACGTATGGCTTGTCCAGAGTCATCCCATTAAAAACTGACAGAATCTAGACTCACACCCATTTTATACTAAATTTTTTCTTGATTTTGCTCATTAACACCACAAGCTATTCTACATATATTTGAAAAAGTGGATGAAAATGGTAAAGTGAGCATATGTATCTGCATATGAAAGATTAAAAATATATTTTTGAAAATAGCCTAAATATATAGTAGTATATGAAACAGATACTAACAGATAGGGTCATGGTGATGAAAGAGCTACATAGAGCATGTAGACCAGTATGTCTTTCTCAGTCTCCTGGTTGTGCTAAACAGCAATTCAATGAACAGAAGAATTGACATCTAAGGAGATAGTTAATAGAGCCACAGATCAAGTTTTAGAATAAGCATAATTAATATTTTAAGAGGCATGCTAGGTGAAAGATAAAGTACGGTTTTAGAAATTAATATTTTGATCAAAATGAAAAAACTCAATGGATGGTTGAATCGCAGTAATAGTCAAAGATGGAAAACTAATCAGTTTCAAGTGTGAGTTGAAGAATTCCCCTAAGGTATATAACTAAAGAACAAAATAATTACAAAATATGAAAGAAAAAAAGGCATGGAAAGATCAGACATTTGAATATATGTCTAATAGGCATACCAAAGGGAGAGGATCAAAATTCTGAATCAGAGAAAAATAAATACTTGATAAAATTCCCTGGAGCTGATTGATGTTAGATTGCGAAGACCTATCAAGTCCTGTTAATCAATACCTAGACACATTTAGTGAAAAATCAGAATACTCGGGATAAAACTTCTAGAGGGGAAAAAATGAAAACATCACCTTCAGAAGAATAAGAACAGTATTATCTGCTTGTTGGTTCTGCTGAAAGACAATGGAGCCGTATCTTCAGAATTTTAAGAAAATGATCCTAGCAATCTATGGCCATCCTAGTGTAAAAATAAACACATTTTGAAACATGCGAGGACTTTAGAAAACCTCTCTGAAAGGATTTCTAATGTATATATACCAGCAAAATTTTTAAAAAGAGTTCCAAAGAAACTTAAGATATAAAAACAGGTGAACAAAGAGGACAGAAAAACATATAGATAGCTGTGGGTTATAGACTGGGGAGGTGAGGAACTGAAAAATTCCAGGGTAACCTCAATATAGTTGGTAAAAGGGAGGGTGGGGTAGAGGAGGGAGGGAAGTAAAAGTGTGCTATGGTTTTATTTTGTTAGGGGTAAGACAGATATTGGTTAGATGTTAGATTATTGCCACTTCAAATATGTAGTTAAGCACTTAGAGAAATGAGATATATAATATCCATATTACTAGAAGAAAAATGAAGTAAGTCAAACATTTTTCTTTTCTGGAAGGAAAAATATTACAATGAATCTTAAACAGAAAACATTAAATAAGATGGGAGGAATAAATCCAAACATATGAGTAATATCAAATGTTAAAAAGTTGAATTTCTCCATTAGATTATCAGTATGGATTTTTAAAAATCTACATTCAGCCATAAGCTGTCTATAAACAACGCATCTAAATGATTGTAAATAAAAGGCAGTTTTAAGAAACAGACCAGGTAAATACTTCCGAGAAGAAAAAAAAGCAAGTATAACAATATTAATAACAGAAAAAGTAGAGCTATAAATGAAAAATGTTATGAGGGCTAAAGGAAGGCATTTCATATTGATGTAAAAGTATCATCTATCAGTATGCATAAACATTTTTGCACTTAACACAACTTCTAAATAAATAAGGCAGGGACTTCTGCTTCCAGCTAGGGGGTAGTGACTTAAGTTTCTCTCTGCTAAGATAAATGCCACCCAATGGGTTGTCTTAAATATGCATTGATTGGCTCTCGGTTTTGAGGCTAAGAAAAGTCCAAAATCAGGGCTTCAGTAAAGCAATGCTTTCTCTCCAAAGTCTGTGATGTTCTGAGGTTAGCTGCCTGTGATCCTTGGTCCTTTGCTTTCTCCCAGAAGACTGGTGTTCTGAGGCTGGCTGCCAGAGATGCTTGGGTCTTTGGCCTTTCTGTCACAGGCAGGTCATATGGCAATATCCTCTCCTTTCTCTTCTGGATTCCATTGACTTCCATTTCTCCACATGGCTTTCTCTTCATAAAGTCCCTAGTAATAGGAAACGAAACATCCTCTAATGCACAGGACAATCCCACAACAAAGTATTACCTGACCAAAAATATCAGTAGTTGACAAACTCTGCCCTGGACTAAAGTCAGTTGTACTTTTATAGACATACTACAAATAATTGGAATGTTTTTTAATTCCATAAATGTATGAAAAAACATGAAACATTTAGCGATAAACTTAACAAAATATGTGGAAGCCATTTCACTGAAGCCTACCAAACGTTGCTGAAAGAGAGTGGCTGCCGTGGCTCAGCAGGCAGAGCTCCGACCTGCCGTGCTGGAGGTCTGGAGTTCGATCCCTGGTGCCTCCTGCCCATATGCAAATTAAAAAAAAAAAAAAAAAGTTGCTGAAAGAAGTTAAAGCTCTAAATAAATAGATATACTATGTCCTTAGGCTGGAAGAATCAATATTGTTAGGATGTCATTTCTATCCAAACTTATCTGTAGATTCAGTG
The DNA here is from genome assembly GCA_004026745.1 of Myrmecophaga tridactyla. Classification (NCBI taxonomy): domain Eukaryota; kingdom Metazoa; phylum Chordata; class Mammalia; order Pilosa; family Myrmecophagidae; genus Myrmecophaga; species Myrmecophaga tridactyla. Next base: position 29,480 of record PVIY010002948.1, read on the forward strand.
CAATCCCAGTTAAAATTCCTTTTTAAAAAAAGATTTTTTAAATTCCTTTTTTAAGACCTTCCCGTTCTAAAATTTATATGAATGTTCAAAAGATCCAGAAGCCACAAAGTAATTTCAAAAAATGGGAATAAAAGTGGAGCACTTATATTTCCAGCTTTCAAGAGTGACTTACTAAAATCAAAGCAATGTCTAAAAGAAAAACAATGTCTAAACTGTACCAAACTTTAAAATCTGTTCTGTTACTACTTGTTGAAATGTACTTGGAAATTTATTACTTTTTTTGTGTATATGTTATATTTCACAATAAAAAACATTAAAAAAATTATACAGAGAAGGTCGGGTTTAACAAATGAGTATGAGTGCTGAATCACTATACCGATATTTCTTTTACCTCTGGTGCCTTAGAGCAGCTAGAAATAAAAACCTAAAATTGTGGAATTGTAACCCATACTAAGCTCTGAAATCTGTTCTATAACTAATTGTTGCAATGTACTTTGAAATTTATTACTTTTATAGTATATATGTTATTTAAGGAGAAGGAGGAATGTAACAGAGAAGATAGAATTTAACAAATGAGTATGACTGCTGAATCATTATATTGATATTTCTGTTGGTCTCCAGTGTCTTGGAGCAGCTAGAAGAAAAAATGAAAAATCATGGAATTGTAACCCATAGCAGACTTTAAAATCTATTCTATAACTATTTGTTGAAATGTGCTTGGAAATTTATTGCTTTTTTGTATACATGTTATATTTCACCATTAAAAAAAAAGTTTAAAAAAAATGTAGTATTGACTTCGGGATAAACAAGTAGATCACTGGAACAAAAGAGTCCAAAAATGCAATGCGCTTTTATGATCAATTGATTTTTGACAAAGGTGACAAGGCAGTTTGTTGGAAAAAGTATAGTCTTTGCAACATGATGCTGGAACAATTGGATATCCATTTGCAAATAATGAACTTCTAATCTTCTCACATACTATATATAAAAACATGATCAACCTAAAATTGATCATGGAACTAAATCTAAGAGTTTCAATAATAAAACTTCAAGAGGAAACCTAGGAGAAAATCTTTTTGTCTGTAAGTTAGGCAAAAAATCCTTAGGACACATAAAAGCAAGACCCACAAAAGAAAAAAGTTGATAAATTCCACTTCAACACTGGACTTTCAGTGTAACGACTTATGAAAATCAAAAGGCAAACCATAGACTAGGAGAAAATATTGCAAACAAATATCTGATAAAGATCTTGTTATCCAGAATACATAAGGAACTCTTGAAACTCAGTAGCACAAACAACCCAATAAAATAAATGGCCAAAAGATTTTAATAGCAAAGGTGATATGCATATGGCAAATAAGAACATGAAAAAATTCTCAACATCATTAGTTACCAGGGAAATCTAAAAACACAATAAAATACATTCATGCCTACTTGAATGACTAAAATTGAAAAGACTGACAATACCTCACACTGTCTACACATTGGGAATGCTGCTTTAGAAAGTAATTTGGAAATTTTTTATAAAGTTAACATAAACTTACCATATATCCTGGCCACACCCACTCTTAGGTATTTACCCAAGAAAAATGAAAATATGTGTTCATATAAAGACATGTTTTCAAATGTTCTTAGCAGCTTTATTCAAAGAGTAAAAAAAACTGGAAATAACTCAAATGCCGATCAAGTGGTGAATGGATAAACAAATTGTGGTATATGCAGAAAATGGAATAGTATTCCGCAATCATATTGCTTAGAAAGCAATCATGTGTCTGTGGGCCCTGCAGTCAGGAGAAGTGTTTGGGAAGAGTCAAAATGTTGTGTGTTTTCCCTTGTTTTTTAAGCAACATACTCCAAAAGAGAAATGAGAACAGGCAAGAGATGACTAGTTAGCAGGTAAAGAAATTTGAGGCTTCACAAAATTGACAAAAACTAGCTACTTTGGTACTTCCCAAAAGAAGGGGATAAGATTGTTGGTCTGAACTTTTGTCCCAGGGTTTCCTGGGACATTAGGACTCCTCAACCAAATAAAAGAAGAAATTCCAATGGCAAGAACAAATTAGAAATGTGACCTTCCTAAACCAAAGTTATTGTTGCAGGTAGCCTCAAAGTAGCTGCTGTTCAAATGAAGGAGAGAGGAATAGGCCAAACAGACATTAATAAATAAGGCAAATTTAGGAACTTTGTCAGAAAAGGGATATGGTTGCTGACATATTGTATAACAAATCAAATCAACTAGAAATTTAAGTTTTTAAGGAAATTGTGTTACCAAGAAATATTATGAGTTTGTTCAATCCCAAAAGCAACCCTTAAACTATAAACCTAACACAGAAGACAGAAAATCTGAAACTACGCTTCCAAAGGAAGTCATACTTGCTAACACCTTCAGATATAGCTATAGAGGATCATTGACAAAAAATAACCAACCTAAAGCATGAAGCCAGAGACCAAGAAGGACAGTGGACAAAGTATATCTTCCAAGAGAGTTCCAAAATAAGAAACATACTCCCCTGTCAGGGCAAGGGGCTCTTCGTAGTTCCTGCCCACGTTTGCGCTGGATCAGTGGCTGCTGTGTTTTCCATTCTTCTCTTTTCCAAAAGGGAGTTCTTATTATAGTTCTCCTTTTCCTATTCCATCATGGATATTTGGCATGTATGGAGGAGACAGGGGTTGGGAGAAAATTTACTTAGGTTATAGGTTGCTGTACCCCATGGATCCACTTTTGAACATAATTTTGAACAAAATTAGGAGAGATCCTAATTTTGAGCTAGATGGAGTAACTGGATGGGATTTAGTTTTTTCTTCCTTTGAGAGAGTGTGAGTGTGTTCTGTATGTAGGATGAAGGGTGTATATGGATATTTAGGTGGACAGATGCACAAATTATGGCAGACTGCTAGTTATACCCCCCAAATCTGTTTTCTCCTCCTGGGCACATGACCATCCAGCTAAACACCATTTCCTAGGCTTCCTTGCAGCTGGGAATGGCTTTGTCAAAAAGTTCTTGCCAATGGAATCATGTATGCAACTTCCCCCTCGCTTTTTTGAAGGGAAATGTCTTGCCATGGACTTCCTTTCTTTCCTTCTCATGGATTGAAATGAACAACCGAATCCTCCAAGAACAATACCCTGTAGCACAATGGAGCAAGAAGAAGAAAAGAACCTGACTGGTTTTGTAGAGCAGATCTACCCTGCCAGCTTGAACCACCTGCCGCAGACTCTTAAGTGAGAGAAAAATAGCTATCTTATTTAAGCCACTGTATTTTTAATAGACTTGACTTTAAGAGCAATTATAGGTTTACTAAAAGATTGTGCAGAAAATGCAGAGTTCCCATGTACCCCTTTTCACTACCCTTGGTTTTCCCTATTATTAACATCCTGCATTAGTGTGGTTGCATTTGTTACAATTGATGAACCAACCTTGATATATTATTATTAACTAATATCTAGTAGGGTCCACTTTTTGTGTTATACAGTTCTATGGTTTTCACAAGTGCATAATGCATTGTGAGTCCAGTGAAGAGTTTCACTGCCCTAAAAAATGCCCTTTGCTCCAACTATTCATCACACACACAAACCTCCAATGATATTTTTGTGTCTCTATAGTTTTGCCTTTTCCAAAATGTCATATAGTTGTAATAATGCAGTGTGTAGCCTCCTTTAAGCCACTCCATTTTGGGAACCTCTCTTTGACAGCAGTTTATCCTTTTTCCTACAGGATATAACCTGTTGGTACCCTGAAGCTTTTTCTTTGTTGATTGCGGATATCATCAGCAATGGAGCTGTTTTCACACAATGCCACAAGATTAGATTCATAGGAAAGTATCTGTTACGACTTTAGCTTTCATGCCTAACCTGGAATAGTATCATACCTATTTTCAAGAACAGTTCTGATGTTAACTTCGTCTCTGTAAAGCAGTCTCCATTCTCAAATAATAATAGTGATATACATCAGGCAGAAAATACCCAAGTTGAATCAAGACCAGAATCAAATCAATATTTTTAAAACATGTAACAATATATGAAGATCACAAAGGATGCAACATCTACAAATGTGTTGGTTTGAATTTGTTATATACCCCAGAAAAGCCTTTGTTCTTTTAATCCAATCTTGTGGGGAAAACGTATTGTTGCATGGGAACTTTTGATTAGGTTGTTTCCATCGAGATGTGATCCCCACCTGTTCAAGGTGGATTTTAATCCCCTTGCTGGAGTCCTTTAAAGGAGAGACATTTTGGAGAGCATGCAAAGCTGAAAGAAGCTGAGAGAAAGAAAACACCCACAGCAACATTTTAGAAAGAAGGGCTAGCAGATGTTGCCATGTGCCTTCCCATGTAACAGGGAAACCCCTGGATACCATCCGCCTTTCTTCAGAGTCAAGATATCTTCCTCTGGGTGCCTTAATTTGGATTCTTTCATGGCCTAAGAACTGTAAATTTGTAACCTAGTAAATTCCTTTGTAAAAAACAATCCATTTCTAGCGTATTGCATTCCAGCAGCTTTACCAAACCAAAACAACAAGCAATAATGATTTTTAATATTTCTCCTGTAAAAATGTGGATTTAGGGATGTTAAATGATGGGTTCACTCAGAAGTTCCTGAAAGATATTAACACATGAAAAAAAGACAGGGCTGAAGATCTACTATGCCAGAATAAATAGAGTGGCTAGCTTTTTGAGGGCCATATTCCCCATAGAACTGAAATAATAGCATGAAAGTATTGGGTGACTGTTTTCTGCTATTTGCTGGAAACTATTACTTTGTTAAACTTCCTGAATGCAATATACCAGAAATGGAACAGCTTTTAAAAAGGGAATTTAAGAAGTTACAAGTTGATAGTTCTAAGCCAATAAAAATGTCCAAACTAAGGCATTCAGGAAAAGATACCTTAATTCATGGAAGGCTGGTAGGCCTGGAACACCTGTTTCAGCTGGAAAGTCACGTGGCTGGCATCTGGTCCCTTGTTCCAGAGCTCCATTGCTTTCAGACTCTGTTCCTGTGATGGTTCCTCACTTTGCTTCTCCAGGGCTGGCTTCCATCTCTTGGCTTCTCTGGGGTCTCTCCAGTTTCTAGCTTGCTAAACATTTCATAATGATGTCTGCTGGGCTGCAAGCATCTCCAAACATCCATGTCTCTGTTCTCTGCCTGTCAGCTCTGCTCCAAAGTTTCGGTTGGCTCTCTCTCTGTCACCTCTAAGGTTTCTGTCATTTCTGGCTCTCTCCAAAATGTTTCTTCTTTTAAAGGATTCTAGTAAGCTAATCAAGATCTACCTGGAATGGATGGGATCACATCTCCATCTAGTTAAAAGGTCACACCCATAATTGTGTGTGTCACATCTCCATGGAGATAATCTAATCAAAAGTTTTCTGCCCCTACAGTGTTGAATCAGGATTAAAAGAAAAGGCTGCCAGAAAAAAAAAAAGAAAGAAAAGAAAAGGCTGCCCCTGCAAGATTGAATGAGGATTAAAAACATGGATTTTCTGGGGTACATAATACTTTCAAACTGGCACAGACACCAACAGGGGAAACTGCCTCACATGATAGGGAGATATGAACTGCTTTGCCTACTGAGTTGGGGACATTGAACTCTTGTCTTTTGTCCCTCATAATTGTGTTTAAAATGTTCTGAAGCAAACTTGGAGTTTCCGAACCAAACTTGGAGGAGCAAATAAGTTGTGATGAATTAGCACGTTTCATTTCCTTCACTTTTTGTATTTAAAAATAGTCTTTTGCGGGTGGCTGCCGTGGCTCAGCAGGCAGAGCTCCGACCTGCCATGCTGGAGGTCTGGAGTTCGATCCCTGGTGCCTCCTGCCCATATGCAAATTTAAAAAAATGATAAAATAAATAAATAAATAAATAAAAATAGTCTTTTGAACCTTTCCTTCAGTAAATAGCTACCCAAGTCATATGTGTCTATTTGGAGTACTTTTGAAGTTGTGATAATTGCCTTTCAGGAGAACACAAGTTTAGCAAAGTATAAAGACATTGCTATTTGAAATGACAGTTATCACCCTGGAGGAAATGGATGAATTTTGCTCTAGTAGGACCAAATGTATTAGATGATTAATTTTTCATAGGGTAAATTCACAGAGATGGCAGTAGAAGCATCAGTCTAAGTTCTGAGCTAAAACAAATGAGTAACCTGGCAGCACACGTTAAAACACTGATAGTATTTGGTGTTTAAAATTCAGCACAGTATACATTTGAGTATGTGTGCTGTTTCTTCTGAATATTTTAAACAACCTGATTTTGGTGTTTTAAGAATTTTAATTCAGTGTGTGACAGAATAAAGCCTCCCCGCTCCCAAAGAGCTCCACCTCTTGATCACGAGAACCTATGAACAGGTTATGTTACATGGCAAGGGGAAATTAATGTAGCAACTGACCTTGAAATGGAAGGATTATCCTGAATTATCTTGGTGAGCCTAATGTAATCACAAATGTCCTTGTAAATGAAAGTGGGAGGCAGAGATTTGTAATCAGAATGATATGATGGGAGAAAGGCTTAACCAGCCTTTGCTGACTATGCTGGTTTGAAGCTATTATGTACCCCAGAAAAGCCATGTCCTTTAATCCTCATTCAGTATTGCTGGGTGGGATCTTTTTTGTTGTTTCCATGAAGTTGTGACCCACCCAGTTGTGGGTGGTAACTTTTGATTAGATGGTTTCCATGGAGATGTGTCTCCACCTTCAAAGTGGGGTTGTTTACTGGAGCCCTTTAAGAGGAAACCGTTTTGGAAAAATCTCAGAGCCAACAGGGGCCACAGTGCTGATACAGCCCACATGGCCAGAGATCTTTGGAAATGCAAAAGGAGAACACCTCTGGGGAAGCCTTATGAAATGAGATGAGAAAGCTAGTAGACATTGCCTTGTGCTTTTCCAGCTAACAGAGGTGTTCTGGACCCATCTGCCTTTCTTGACTCAACGTATCTTTCCCTGGAGGCCTTAGTTTGGACATTTTTATGGCCTTAGAACTGTAAACTTGCAACTTAATAAATTCTTTTTAAAAGCCATTCTGTTTCTTATATATTGCATTCTGGCAGCTTTTACAAACTAAAACACTGACTTTGAAGATGGAAGTAGGGCAGGAACCAAGGAATACAGACAGCCGTTAGAAGCTGCAAAAGATAAGGAAATGTATTCTCCCTGTTGTAGTTTAAAGCTGTTATGTATCCCAGAAGCCATGTGTTCTAGTTTGCTAGCTGCTGGAATGCAATATACCAAAAACAGAATGGCTTTCAATTTAATAAGTTGCTAGTTTACAGTTCTCAGGCCAAGAAAATGTCCCAGTTAAAGCAAGTCTATAGAAATGTCCAATCAAAGGCATCCATCCAGAAAAAGATACCTTGGTTCAAGAAGGCCAATGAAGTTCAGGGTTTTTCTCTCAAGTGAGAAGGCACATGGCTAAACACAGAGCTTCTCTCTCATCTGGAAGGGTACACGGCTAACATGGCGTCATCTGCTAGCTTTTCTCTTCTGGCTTCCTGTTTCATAAAGCTCCCCGGGAGGCGTTTTCCTTCTTCATCTCCAAAGGTTGCTGGCTGGTGGACTCTGCTTCGTGGTGCTACAGCATTTTCTGCTCTCTCCAGATCTCCATTCTCCAAAATGTCTCCTCTTTTATAGGACTCCAGAAATTTACCAAGACCCACCCAAATGAGTGGAGACATGTCATCACCTAATCCAGTTTAACAACCACTCTTGACTAAATCACATCTCCAGGGAGATGATCTGATTACAGTTTCAAATATACAGTATTGAATAGGGATTATTCTACTTTCATGAAATGGGATTTTCATTAAAACATGGCTTTTCTAGGGTCTATACATCCTTTCAAACCAGCACACCATGTTCTTTTAATCCATTCCTGTGTATGGGACCTTTTGATTAGGTAATTTCAATTCAGATGTGACCTGCCTCATTCAGGGTAGGTCTTGATCCTCCAGCTGAAGTCCTTCATAAGAAGATAAAACACATGCAGAAGCTAAGAGATGAAATTAAGAGATGATCGCAGAGAAAATCTCATAGGAAAAGCTAAGAGAGGACTGACAGAAAACAAAGAGGAAGCCACTGAAGCCACAAGCTGAAAGTAACGAAAACTAGAAGAGAAAGATGAGTAGATGCAGGTCATGTGCTGTCCATGTGACAGAGATGTCTGTCTCAGATACGGTCATCCTATCTTCAGAATCCAGGTATCATTTTGTGGATGACTTGAGTCAGACATTTTCATGGCCTAAGAACTGTAAATTGTAAGCTAATTAATCCCCATTGAAAAGCCACCCATTTCTAGTATATTGCATTCCAGCAGCTTTAGCAAACCAAAACATTTCCCTAGGACCTCCAGGAAGGAGCACAGCCCTGCCAACACCTGTTGTTAGCACAGTGAGACCCATTTCAGACGTCTGACCTCCAGGACTAAAAGATGATATATTTGTATTGTTTTAAACAACTAAGTTTGTGATAATTTGTTATAGAAGCAATAGGAAACTAATCCATCTGGAAATAACTCCCTGGCCTCCTGGGGCTCTATGGAACACAATTTCAAAGCCATCATTCTGGAGGATCCCTTCTGGATCTTAGCATCTTAACTCATGTTAAATGTGTTATGCCCATTGAAAGGATTATTTTGTATTCCTTAAAATTATTTTTATAGAAGTTAACTGTGATGGATGCATGCCATTTTTATTAATTACACTTTTCTCCACTGAAAATTGTTTTTTAAAACTCATCCTGTCAACATCGTATTATGTAAAATATAAAAATTCTATCCCTAATTATTAAAACATAACAAAAATCCAATCACCATAGAGAAATCCAATAACCATAGTTTTTGAGGAATTTTACAAGCCATCTGTTCTATGAGTTTCTCCCCCTACCTTTTTCCCTCTCTCTTTAAAATGCACAGAAAGGATTTTACCACAAAAAAAGAGCTATGTATAAAGCTATGAAAATGTAAGCAGTATAAGTATAAAGAATTAGTTATAGTAATGTTATATAGTAGGTTATTTTCCTTTGTAGTAAAAGTTATTACTGCATGAACACATAAAATTGGAAAAATCCATGGGCAACAGAGCACTCTGTACACAAAGTGCAGTAACACTAATTGGATTCAGTATAAATGTGTGAACACTTTTATTTTAAAAACGGTTTATTGCCCCATCCCAGAAACCCTGAAGGTATTCATCATTTTGCTGAATTTTTGTAAATCATTGGAAAGCACAAGGCAATTATTTAAATGCATTTTACTGAACAGTTTTGATATGGTTGGCTTGATGCTAGACATTGGTGGAAAACAAACAAAAAAAGTTCCTTGTTTCTTTTAGGAATTGTCAAGCACAAATATATGAATATGAGACACAAATGGATTAAAAAATGAGACACAGTGTAATGAAAGATAAATGCTATAGGCACCAGAGAGAAGTGGGAACCAGAGTCCTTGGGAAAGAACCTTTTGGAAGAGGTGGACTGTGAACTAAATGCTAAAAGGGCAAGAGAATTGGAAGGGAGGAGGGTATTTGGGGGAGGGCAGAACATGAGCTATGGCATGAGGACATGCTTACAGCTGAGGTGTATAAAGAGGAGGCTGTACACGACATCATCTGTGAATTTGAGCTCTTAAAGCTGTAATAAAAAACCAAAAAGAGTCACAGCAAATGGTTGTGCTGAGACATCTCTACTTCTCATCTGGTCTCCCTTGTGATCACTGAAAGGCACTTGTGAAACACCTGACAGTTGTGTACACATGTGACCATGATACGGGCAGAGCCATATGGGGACCAGGTTCATGACCTTGGCTCTGTCAGCACTATCATCCGTCTGTCTAAACAAATCCTAACACCCCAGGACAAACATGAAATGTATCTAACCTTCCAATATTTGTTCAAGATGCTCCACTTTAAAAACTGCCACCACTGATTCACATTTGGTTTCTTCCATTTATATTTTAAAACCTGGATCTTGGTTTAAATGGCATCTTGGTTTCAGTTCTTTGTTATTTTTCTCATGCATGATCACAAGGGAGTAAGAAGAGGATTTTGCATAAATTATTCTCGCTCCTGGCAAGGCTCTGAAGTGATCTTTCAGGACTCCTGCAGCAAGAGGAAGCCGTTAGAAACGTGAACAACCTTGAAAGGCCTCCTCCACTCTTCACTTAGGTCTGAGCAGGTGCAGTTCAGAATGACCTCAACGGGAGTTGAACTTTTATAGGCAACAGCCTGCACATTAGTTGCCCCAGCCTGCGAAGACACACTAACACAAAATTAAATGTTAATGATGGCAGTGCCTGTGCCACTCTGCTGGGGAAACTAAAAGGCAGAGAAACGAGGCTCTAACAGCTGTCAGTAACAGGGTCACTGCCTTCCCCTGTGCCCTGGCTTCCTAGATTTATGCCAGCACCTACCATTGTTAATGGCCTTGCTGTCAAAAAGACTCATTCTTTTCCAAGATGTTGGACTGGAGAAACATGTGTTCTTCTAGGAGAAGCTGAGAGTCCTTGAGAGGGACACAAAAGGACATGAGTCCATATGTAGAAAAAACACAAGAATGGTTTGATACTTTGTTAATAGCACTACATGTTAGAAAACAAGGTTGGGAGCTGCTGTGTCTTCCCTGTCAGGCCTTCTGTACTGTGAGCAGTATAGACTCCAGGTGGAGGTCACTTATGAGGTGACTTTTGTTGCTGTCTTTTCTTGAAAAATGAGGAAATTCTAGCATATGCTATCAAAACTTCATTCTTGCCTGTTTGCCAATGAGAAAGTGTCTTTTTTCATTGTTTATTCCAAATATGTAAGTGGCACATTACAGATTCATAATGGTTCATGCTTCTATTTATAAATAATGGTTAACTGGATTCCTATGTCTGATGCAAGCCACTAAGCAGCCTAAAACCAAAGAAACCCATACCAGATCTCTACTCTTCCATAGTGAACTTCAATTAGTTCTGTATAAGAGTCTTGGATCCCACCTGTAGTTACCAGGTGGTTTGGCTGGTCTCTGCTAGAATTGCTGGGAAATTGTGCCACTGGCAATTCAAGTTGCTTGGAAGTGAATGAGTTCCACTTCATATCTCTGGGAAAGCTTGTCACATCTACATTGTGATTAAAGAAGTCCAAAGAGTTATTAAGGGTGTTATACTTAAGCACCTCAGTTTTGTGTTATTTACAAACCAACATAAATTAATGGCTGTTAAGAGCATGGTGGAAGTCACTCAAATGAAAAGCTCTTCTTGCTATTTAGCCAGTATCATCAAATTATCAATTTAAGGAGTTCCAAAAGCATAAAATTGGGCCTGGTATATGAGGTCAAGGCACTGTTTCCTTCATATGGAATACTTTAGAAAAGGTAAATGGTAAAGTTTACCACAGAAAAGATGCAGGCTGGTCATTTGCCTGCTTGCTCTGATACCATTAACTACTCCTTTCTGCTCTGAACTGTGGGGGTTGAAATCTGGACACTTAGGTTTCCCAGGATTCCTTGTCCAACTGGCCCTCAGTTAGGTTTGACTAGTGGGAGGCACTGGAAAGAAACTAGGCAGCATCTCTGGCTTCTTCAAGGTTCCAGCTTTTGCCAGACAGACCCTGTGGGGTCCCAGCTCCTGCTGGCAGCCTCCAACGGGTTTAGGTCCCATTCACGGATGATGCTGGGCCTGGTCCTATCCTTAATGCCACCATTTTCCTTGTTTTTGCCATTGCTAAGTGCCTGGATTACCTTCCTGTCCCCCATTAGACTTTTCACCTCTGTCATCATTGTGTAATTGGTTCCCTACATCATATTCCTTGAAGTGAATTACCTGGGATGGGCTCTGTTTTCCAAACTCTGTCCTCTCTGGTTGCACAGCCACAGCCTGCAGCTCCTCACCACCACCAGGGCCTTCCCAGCACCTGTCGTCCTTAAACTCTGAGAAGTAAAATAAGTGACCACCTGCATTGAGCATTGCTGGGAGGAAACTCTTTCCAAGAAAGGACTTTCCAGAAGACAAATAATTGATCTGCAATTTTCTGAGAAATTGGAACAATGGAACACCCTATGTAAGTACCTCCTCCCCGCTCCCTTGGCACGTGATGTTTGGATGCTGCCCGATTCATGAACCATAAACCACTCACATAAACTCCCATAATTGTACCTTGTCTAATATGCTACTTTTACAATTCTTTTCAGGAATGGGGCAAATTTGTTTCTTTGAAACCTCTTAATGTTTTGAGTTCGATGAGAACTCAAGAAACAATGAGTAGCTGCAAAGAAAGGGAAGATTGAGCTGTTTGGGCATGGCATGATTCCATAAATATGGACAAGAAATAATATAGAAAAAGGAAAACTGTAGTCAAGAGAGCTGAATAAACAGGTCCAGTTTCTGAAATCTGAATACGGCTGAAAATCCTCATCTAATCTTACCGTGGAAACCATATCACAGCATTTAGTACCTGTTAGAAGTTGCTTTGGGCAACCTATACTTTCTATTGAGGTCTACTATGTGCTGCAAAGGACATCAAGGTGACTTTGCATAAAGAAACATGTAGTCCAGCAGCAGAGATAAGGCATCTGCATAAATAACTATGAAAAAAGTGCTAAGGAGAGAAACTTAAGAGCAGAGGTGGAGACTCGGTGCTGAGGGAATTCAGAGGAGGATTTTAAAGAGGTTGTGCATCCATCCCACCCTCACTGATTCACCTGGAAGAAAGGGAGTCATGGGAGGTTCATGAGCACTGTGTGCCCATCAGGACACATACCAAGTTCCCAGCGATGGCTTTGAAGAGCTTTATTATCAACATTGTTTTCACTGTGCTCGGGTGTTTTCTTAAGAGTTCTGTATCTGCCATATATGCCAAAAAATGAATGAACCAACTAGAAAACCTCTTTTGGTTGCTAGTGCAAGAAACCAAATTCACAAACCAGCTCAGGAGAAAAAGAAGAAGGAGAAGGAGAAAGAGAAGAAAAAGAAATCCATTTGTTCACATAGCAAACACTTCAGAAGCAATGGCTTCAGGCATGATTGGATCCAGGGTCAACTTTTGTCCCCAGGAGACTGTCTTCTTTCCTTTTAATTCTGCTTTCTCCTGAATTGCTTCTATTCTCAATCATGATCTCCTATCATGGTCACAAAATGGCTGCCTGCTGGCTCACATCATCACAGATCCAAAGCACCCAAAAAAGAAACTCTTCGTTTATACTTTTCCTGGTGGTTAGAAAATGGATTCTGGTGATTAACAAAACCTTGGGTACAAGCCAACCCCTGGAGCTACAGTGGTTTGGGACATGCTCCCTTTCCTCTCAACCACACGGACTGAGAGAGAAAATCAAGATGTTGTTCCCAAAAAAGGAAGGCTGCCTATTGGGCTGGTACAGACAGAGATGTCTTCCTCCAAAAGAACTCTAAGTGTCCAGTCCATGCATTACCAAACATTGCTGTAACACATATTGGACAGACTCAGCCCATGTGGTATGAGCAGGTTTATTGGGTGAGGTCTCAGCTGCAGGTCTAGGCTCAGCTAGTTTGGTCTTGAGTATTTGGATAATTTGCCTGGGCCAGTGGTTATCAATGGAAGGTGATTTTGTCCTCTTAGGGACATTTGGCTATCTATAGACATTTTTGGTTGTCACAAGTTGGGAGGTGGTGCTACTAGCATCTAGCATGTTGTGAGATCAGGGAAGCTACTAAATATCTTACAATACACAGGACATTCCTCAACAGCGAAGAATTATCTGTCCCCCAAAATGTGAATAGCGCTGAGATTGTGAATCCTAATGTAGGTAATCAGTAAAGTGAGTATGTTTCTCCTGTTTTGCCAAAAAAGGAAAATTATATACCTTATATGTGCTGAATTTTTTTTGTTGCCGCATTATCTGACACAAATTAAGTGACCCCACAATATACCAATTTACTAGTGTGTAAGGTGCAAAAGCTGTCCGAGATGTAGACACACACATTTCTTCATGGTTTTCTAATGGACTATTTGACACCAATTCATTCTTGTTTTCTAATTTCATCTCAATTTGTTTCAAAATTAAGTTCTCTGTTGTCTAAATGATCATATAACATGTCCTTAAAATTATAATAAATATTAGTATTACTTTCAATTAAATTGTATATAATCTTAAAACACCTTTGTTTCAAAAGGAAGTTTCACTGTTTCATATTCCTTTCCAAAAAATTATTCTACTAATTTCTTTTCTTAATTCTCCCTTCTTTCATTAGAAGGAGTTATGCTTTATAAAAATAATCCCTGTAGTTGAGCTCTGGTTAGAAGCCACGATAAACTGTGCAATTGAAAAAACAGAAAAAGAAAAGGAGCTCTGATTTCATGTTTGAGATGCAAATGTTGGACCCCTGCGTACACTGCAAAATCCTGGGGGAGCAACCTCACCTTTTGCTACCTGTGTAACCACCTAAAGAATACAGAGTGCTGAATAGGAAGTAAATACTTTAAAAGCAATGTCAAATCTAGATTGAAGATTAAACACACACACACACACACACACGAATGATGTAGAGGATATTGTCATTGATAACACTGATGACTTTTTAATTACTTAAATTTTTTGTTTTTCTTAATTTTACATTTGAAATATATGTGCTTTTCATTTTTAAAGCAATTTTATTGAGGTATATAAAGTCACATACCACATAATCATCCAAGGTGTACAATCAATGGTTTAATTTTTGCAAGTATAAGTTTTCTAGTCTGTTTTAGACAACAGCATTTAATAGTCTTGAATCCATTATGAGATGTTGCTTTCAATTTGAAACATTGTATGTATACGTATATAAAAAATAACCCATTATATGATTGATCTGATAGATGTTTAAGATCAATAAAGGCATTTTTTTTAACATATAGGTAGTAGAGAGGGAAGAAAACCAACCTCTCTACACTGTGTTGCTGCTGCCGTTGTATCAATAGTGGTTTTTGGAGGGAACAAATATGTCTTTAGCCTCCCTCTTTAAGGTCAAGTACCACAATCACCATGAAGGGTAGTGTATTGGTTAGGGTTCTCTAGAGAAAAAGAATCAACAGGAAACACTCGCAAATATAAAATTTATAAAAGTGTCTCATGTAACCGTAGGAACACAGAGTCCAAAATCCACAGAGCAGGCTGTGAAGCCGACGATTCTGATGGAGGGTCTGTACGAACTCCACAGGAGAGGCTCGCCAGCCAAAGCAGGAAAAAGAGCCTTTCTCTTCTGAATGCTCCTTAAAAGGATTCCAGTGACTAGATTAAGCATCACTCATTGCAGAAGACACTCCCCTTGGCTGATTACAAATGGAATCAGCTGTGGATGCAGCTATGTGATCATGATTTAATTCTAAGAATTGTCCTCATCGCAACAGACAGGCCAGCACTTGCCCAACCAGACAAACAGGTACCACCGCTTGGCCAAGTTGACACATGAACCTGACCATGACAGGTAAGGGAAAACAGAGAAAGGGGAGTGGACAAGTATGGAAATTTTAATGTCAAATTTTAAATGTGTACCTCTTCTATGTTCAATTTTGTTTTTTAAATAATGTTTCTTGTAAAGGTAAGAGCTCTCTTATTATAAAATACGCATTGCTTAAAGCTTAGAAAATAAAGAAAAGCCCAAAATAGAAGATTTTAAGATTTCACCATCCAGAAACTCATGCTAACACTTTGCTACATATCCTTCCTTGGCTGACATATATATTTTAGCAATGTGATGAAATGCGCTGCTTGTTTGTTAGTCCTGAGAGGGCCACTGTGGACATCTGTGATTCAGACATCGTTCAGCAGTTGCTAGAAGCTGATAAAAGCAATAACCATCAAACATTTTTTAGCAAAATCATCCATCCTCATTAAGATAATACCTAGGATGTTTGCACTTGTATATAACCAAGCCACCCTGCCACACACGCAAAAAGCTCTTTTCAAAAGCTTCCAAAGAGGAAAAAGGAACAAAAGGGACAGACGCTAACACTTTTTGAATCATGTCACACAACAATGTGATGAAGTTGGGTTTTATGAAGCCCATTTTACAAATAACAAACTAGAGGCTCAGAGAGTGGTTAAGCAATGGGCTCTTTAATCTGCATGTACATTGTATTTGAGGGTCTAGAACCAGTCTACTGTTATTCAACAGCCATTTAGTAAGTGAATATTATGTGGTATATCTATACCAGCCGCTTCAAATGCAAAACCAAGTAAGAAATAATGGAGCAGCTAGAGGGAAAATACCTGAAAGTGCTGAATTGCAATCCAATGGCCTTGATTCTTGAAGATGACTGAATAACTATAGAGCTTTTAAGGTGTGATCATTGATTGTGAAAACCTTGTGACTGACACCCCCTTCATCTAGTGTATGGACAGAAGAGTAAGAAAAAAAAAAGACAAAAAACAAATTAAGGGGGGAAGGGGTTTATGGAATGTTTAGGGTATTCTTTTTTACTTTTATTCTTATTTTTATTTTTTAGGAGTAATAAAAATGTTCAAAAATCAATTGTAAAGATGAAGCACAGCTGTATGATGATTCTGTGAACCACTGTACAATTTGTATGATTATATGGCATATGAATACATATGTCAATAAAATTGACATTAAAAAGAACAAACAAGAACTTGCTCCTGGCCTCCAAATATTACAATCGAGTGGAAGTCAAAGCAGATTGGTGATTACTGTGCAGGAGATTAGGGTGTGTCAGGTAGAGAAGGGCTCCCGGGGCAGGATCTGGGGAAGCGCAGAGGAGGAAACCCCAGAGGCCAGCGCGCCCGCTAGGATCTGGCCTGCAGACACACCTCATTTGACCTATACAGAGTTTAACTTTTCTAAATAAGTTGATCATGTTGTAGGGTGATGCTTCTTCTACACTTCTTGTCTGCTCTTTATGTGGATGGAGAGAGTTCTACAAATATAATCCTCCTGGCCTCCCTCTGCCTCTCTATAGAATCTTCCCCAGCAGAGCAGTAAATCTGATTGTTGAGTCTAAATGTAAGGAACAGGCTTCAGAGCACAGCTCTGTCTGCTCTCATTCTCTTTTTTGCAAAGATCCTGCCCTCAGAGAGCCTCTATTCTGTTCCTCTTGTCCATTCAATGTATGGACAGGGCAGGCTGTCCATGTCAGGTCTTTGGCTGGGCTTCCTAGAAGAAGAAACTGAGATGAGAACTCTTGCCCAAGTACATTTTTTTAATGTGATTTTATGAATATATATTTATATATATCAACACACACTTATGTGTATATTTATATATATTTAACATAAACTTTGCCATTTTAACAACTTTTAAATGTAGCATTCAGTGACAATTACATTTACAATGTTTGGCTACCTGTACACCATCCATTACTAAACTTTTTTATTTGTAATTCTGTAACCATCAAGCAGTAACTCCTCAGCCCCACCCTCAGCCCCAGGTAACCTGTACTCTATTTTTTGTCTCTATGAATCTGCCTTTCTAGATATTTCATATAAGTGGAATCATACAAAATGTATCCCTTTGTGTCTGGCTTATTCCACTTAATATGATGTCTTCAAGGTTCATCCATGTTGTATGTAGTATGTATCAGAACTTCATTCCTTTTTACAGCTAAATAATATTCCATTGTATTTTGTGGTAGTTAAGTTCAGGTGTCAGCTTGGCCAGGTAAAGGTGCCTAGTTCTGTTGCTGTGGACATAAACCATTGGCATGTGAAGCTCATCTATCGCTGATTCCATCTGCGGTCGATGAGGGGGAGTGCCTGCTGCAATGAACGATGTTTGTTTTAATTGGCTGGATGCTTAAATAAGAGCGCTCAACACAGCACAGCCCAAGCAGCTCAGCATACCTCATCTCAGCACTCACAGCTCAGTCCAGGCCTTTGGAGATGCAGAAAGGAATCACCCCAGGGAAAGCTGTTGGAATCCAGAAGCCTAGAGAGAAAGCCAGCAGAGATCACCCTGTGCCTTCCCGTGTAAGAGAGAACCTCAGGTAGAAGTTGGTTGCCTTTTCTCGGAAGAACTATACAGTTTTTTTTGTTTTGTTTTGTTTTAAGAACTATACATTTTTAACTAAATAAATCCCCTTTTATTAAAAGCTAATCCATCTCTGGTGTGTTGCATTCTGGCAGCTTTGGAAAACTAGAACACTGTATATATGACATTTTGTTTATCCCTTCTACTACTGATGGACATGTGGGTTGCTTCTACCTTTTGACTATTGCAAATATCTGTTCAAGTTCCCACTTTCAGTGCTTTGGAGTATATACCTAGAAGTGGGATTACAGAGTTATGTGATTGTTCTGTGTTTAACTTTTTGAGGAAGTTCAAAGGCTTTATTAGGAGCATGCGCTCAGGAGAAACAGTAAGGGAAACAGGATAGGACAAGAAAATAAAGTAAAAATGTGGTCTCGGTTGAAGGCAAGATTTACCTAGTCCCATGGAAGGCAGTGGAGCACAAATTGTAGCACAAAGTTAGTTTCTCATCAGGCAAGGAGCCCAATCTTTTTTTTTTTTTTTTTTGAGATTGGGAAATGAATCTTTAATAAAAAATCAAATAAAACTAACAAAAATTGTACTAAGATATCTTTTCAGAATACATTCATCTACCCTAAAAATGGAGGCATTTTAGTTATCTTCAGCCTAGCCAAAGACCCTTTGTTCCTTTCCTCCTGTACTCTTATTTGGGGGACCAGTCTTTTGTACCCTATCCAAGCCTCAGTCATTGGTCGGGGTCTGCCCCTAGTGGGTGAGAGGATGGCAGTGCCTCCCGATAAGGATAAAGCAGCTTCTGTTTGGCCAAGGGCAATTCTCCTATAAATGCACAGGGCAACTGCAATGTAACAAGCCCAGCTTCACAGCAGCTGAGGGGTGGGTACACCTGCTGGTGATGAGGATATGGGGCCCAGGCACCAACCAGCAACCTACCACAGCCTGCTTTGGTCCAGTGCTTCTTGTGCCTGGCTGGGCAAATAGGTCCAACCGTAGGGTTCAGAACTAGGAAGCCCATTTCTGCATTCTCCAACATAAGCTTTATCAATAATGTTCGGATGTTGGGTCTCCATAAGCTAACTCTTTTCTCTTGTTTCTTAATTGTTTCACATCTCTAGTAGGGAGAAGAGTTGCTCCTCCGGACACCCTCAAATGCCAACTTACAGCATTTAAAAATTAAGAAATATTGTGCCTGACTTCTTGTGAAAAATCAAATGCTCTGGCAACTACACAATTAACCAAAGATAATGGTAGCTGCCCCCTGTAGGTGGGAAATGCGGTCTCCATTTTGCCATAGTCACCATATCTGGTCTGCTTCACTCATTTTCACTGCCTTCCTTCCTTGTTCCTGTAGGCATTTGAGCTCATGACTTCTAGTCTAAATCTCCAGGGTGTAGAAGGGTTCCTTGAGGATGCCAGTTTTGAAGTATGAATTAGTAGGCATTAGTTAGAGGAAGAAAGGAAGAACAAGCCTTTTAGATGGCATGGAGAAATGAAATAGCCACATGGCTATAAATAGAGTGTATCTAGGGACAGTGAGAAAAAGTGAGATTAGAAAGAAAAATTCCTTTCTTCCTCCCTTCCTCCCTACTTCTCACTTTTCTCCTCCCCTCCCTGCCTCCTACCTTCCTTCATTTATTACTATATATTATATGTGGTGCTAGGGGCCTGACAGGCACCATTCATGCTAAAATAAAATATTCAGAACTTTCTCTAAAGAGTATTGGGACTCACTGAAAAAAAAATTTAATCAGGAAGCATGGGGAGAATTGCAATCCAGACCTACTCCCACTTCCCCCCAAAATCATGTATGGAATCTTGAGGTCAGAAGGGGCTCTGTTGTGGGAACTGAAAACAGGCAAGTGCAGTGGAGAATGAGGAGACTGGGGGGAAGTGAAGCTAGAGGTAAGAAAAGTGTGATCATTTGGGACCTTCAGAATTTTAACCTGTATCCTAGAAGTGTTGTGAAGCCACCACAGGGTTTTGAGTAGGGAAGTGAGACAACTACACTTCCATATGTACTATATGAGTCAGGAACCAAACGGGAGACAGAAACCACCCAGTGGACTTTACTGCTGAGTCCAGTAGTTTGGACAGGGAAAGTTTAATATAAAGAATTGTTAGCAGATAGTAAGTGTAAAGATGTAAGGAGAACTCTAAAGAACGTCCAAGGACTGAGAGAGAGTAACCAAGGAATAAGAGAAGGTGTGGCTGCAGATTGTCGGATGGCCTGGGCCAGAGTTCATTCACGGTTGCTTAGCAAGAGGGAAGCACCACACCCGAATAAGCGGGCGCAGGCTGATGTGTGGATGTGCATCCGTGGGGCTGGGCAGGCATGACATCTGCCAGGAGGGACACAGAGAAGTGCTGGGGCTGTGAGCTCGCCAGGAACAGTATGCTCTGGGTACAGGGCTGGGACAGAGTGCCACTGGACCACCCCACCCATGTGTCCTGGCAAGAAATGAAGTGAAAGAATCAGCACTTTTCCTCTTGTAGTGGCCATCAAGTGCTTTGTATTGACAAAGCCTTACACAGTGCCCACTGCAAAGGACAAATATTTACAGGATCCATCCCGTTATTCCAGAGCACGTAACCAAGGGTGGGTTTGGAACAGAGCAGCAATAAATTGGATAACTGGGACACACTAAGATCACTTTTAAACACTAAACCTTCCATTGCTTTTTTCCTCTTTCTCCATTCTTTTTGATTGTTTTTGACATTCACCAAGAAATTCGCAAAAGAAGGTAGGAATATTATATTTTCCAGGTATTGTTTTTTTCATTGTCATAAAGAGTTGTTGTTATTATTCCCAGAGGACATAGAGAAATCTGTGCAAAATACCACATAAGGTTTTTTCATGTTCTCTTGTCTGTGTTGATTGATCTCCAAAGTTGATTGCAAATCTGATGTGTCCCACCTCAACTTACGACTTTACTGCTGAGTGAACCTACCAGCCATGGAATTTATTCTCACTTATATTGAACCACTTATCAGTATTACATACTTTCTGCTCCTGTAATATTAATGAAATAGCTTTACATTACTTGTATGGCTGGATTTTTTTTTTAATTTTAGTATTTTAATTGTGCCGTGGCCTATACCAGAAAAGCCATTCATTTTTCCCAGTAATCAATAGAAAAATCAGAAACTGCTTTCATCTTTATGGGGTAATTTTAGAAATTATTATTATTATATTCTTCCATTTCTGGGAATGCTACCACTTATAGGATTAATGGTTTTTAATGAAAACCATAATACGATATATTTAATTACAGGTATCGTTAACTTTATGCTATTTATTTATGTCTACTTTTATGAACAAAACAAAGGCTTTAAAATATTTGCCAATTTGATGATAAAGAAGCAGATTGGGGAACAAGGTGGAGTCTTTGAATACTGGTGACTTCTCTGTAGCCATATCCAAAGGTCTCATCACAATCTTCATTCTCTTTAACCTCTTTGAAATGCTTATTTTTGTCAATCAATTTTATGTTCTTGTTTATTCTCAGGTGCTATGAAGGCACTGGTTCTCTCCTCTGTCCTCTACTCCCTACTCTCTTTGCTCCTTTTTTCCAGGCATAGTCACTAGACAGACCTCACTCTCATCCTCTTCCTTGTTCAAACTACTGGGTGGCTTCTGTCCCCTGTTTGGTTCTTGACTCATATTGTGCATATGTAAATGTAGATGTTTCACTTCCCTACTCAAAACCCTGGGGTGACTTCACAACACTTCTCATCTTGCTGGTCATAGGTTCCAAGTTCTTGCACCCAAAGTACCCATCCCCAAGGTTTTCATGAACACCCAACTATGCAACATTCACATCCATCTACAAGCACTTAGTGGGGCTCAAGGGAGAACCTGAATCAGAATACCTGTATTGAAATCCCAGATTTATTCCCTCCTTGTGTGAGCACAAGGGTGTCACCTTGCCTCTCGGTATCTCACTTTCCAAGCCTGCTTGTAGGGATATCTGCCCTGCCTTGTTGTGAAGGTCACATGAGATTATACTTGAGAAAACATTTTGTGAAAAAATAACTCTCCTTTATTAAGTTTCTACAAAATGCAGATATTATTGAGGACATTTTACGTTTATCATTTATTTCTAACAATAAGACTGTAAGCTATATATTATTATTCAGTCTACAAAATGAGAAAAATCAGGACTCACAGTGCTTAAGTATCTTGTTCAAGGCCACAAAGCTAGTACCAGGACTGAGAGCAACCCCTCTCTGCTTAATGCCAAATTCACTCCCAAGCATGAGGGAGTTCTTGGTTGCAGATGACAGAATCTGACTCTGGCTATTGGAACAGATGGGTAGTGAAGGTTTACAGTATTGGCATGTGGCCTGAGAACCAGGGATTATTCGTTTTTAAAGAAAAATACTTGATATTTTGCCAAAACTGAGTACATCTGAAACAACAAATTGAAACTTGTTTTTAATTTTGTATTTATGAAATAGATGCAGGCAGCAAACTTATCTGAGCTTTATTCAAATAGGGATGCGTCAGATACAATCTTGTCTATATTGCTGATAGGTTTTATTTCTTTTTTATTGTGAAAAATAACTTATACACAAAAAGCAGATTTCAAAGCACAGTGCAACAATTAGTTGTAGAACAGATATCTGAGTTTGGTATGGGTTACAATTCCACAACTTTAGGTTTTTCATTCTAGCTGCTCCAAAATACTGGAGACTAAAAGAAGTATCAGTATAATGATTCAGCAGTCGTACTCATTTGTTAAATCCTATGTTCGCTGTTATAACTCCACCTTCTCCTTTATCTTTCTCCCACTCCGTAGGGGTATTTGGGCTATGCCCATTCTAACTTTTTCATGTTGGAAGGACTGTCGATAATATGGGATATGGGGGGTGTTCTGGAGAGGTTGGCCCCTCTGCATTTCAGGACTTATCTTGTCCAGGGGCCCATATGGAGATTGTAGGTTTCTGGGCTTTGTAGTGAGCTAATCTGAGAGCAACAGATGACAAGTAGATTAGAGTTATTGAATGACTGTTCACTGTCATTCACTGTGATATGCCTTGAAATTTTAGCTGCCCTTCATAAACAGCCATGCAGCCACCATCCCAACTCCTCTCTCTGCTAGTGCAGAAGTAGGAAAACCAAAACCACATTTCCCAGACTCCCTTGCAGCTGCGGTTCTGGACATGAAACAGTTTCCACCAATGATATGCAAGCCCATCTCTATTGCCACTTACTACCTGTGTGAACTTGATATGTTTAATCTCCCTTTGCTTCATTTTCCTCAACTGTAAAATAGGAATAATAACATTGTCTTCCACATTGGCTGTTTTAACAACTAAATGGGTCCATTTATATTAATTGCTTAACCTGATACACAGGTAGTATCAGTAAGTGCTAGCTCTATTGTAATCATGATTGTTGTTTTTGTTGTTGTTATTTTAAAGGCAGAGTGAGATGGAGGTTACCTTTTGGTATTCAGCTGTTTTCTTTGGCAAGCATGGTCTGGACCCATCTGTAGAAAGCAGCAGGGTTCTGGTGCCCATCATTAGTTTCATGGGTACTCAGAGTCAATTGGTCTTGGATCGAGGTATGTACTTGAAGTCAACATGCCCTGTGTCAGTTTGCCAGGTTGCAATGATAAATAACATATAATGGGTGGGCTTAAACAACAAGCATTTATTGGGTTACTGTTTTGAGGCTGAAAGAGGTGCCAGATCAAGATATTGGGGGAGCATGCTTCCTTCTGGAGTCTTTAGCATTCTGGTGCTGCTTGCTGCAATCCTTGGTGTTCCCTCGCTTGTATCTCTGCTTCCCGTCACCTGGCAATCTCTCTCTCCTTGTATCTACTCTTCTGATTTCTGCTGATATCCAGCTTCTCCTGTGTAGCCTTCTCTGACTCCTGTTTTCTAATTTCTTCTCTTTATAAGGCCTCCAGTAATATGGATTAAGAACTAGCCTCATTCAGACCAGCTAGCTGATACTGGTGTGAGTCATCTCCTCTTCCCCTTCAGCCCCATCCTCTCATCAAGCCCCAAGAGCAGATAGAGGGGAGAAAAACAGTTTATATTTATTTAAATTCTCTGTTTATGTGTGGATCACTCCCTCTAGAGATCAGAGATCATTTCTTAATTCATTTTATATCCCCAGTATTGGTACATTCTATTATATACTCATAAATGCCTGTTGGAAGATCTTAACTGAGCTGTTGAGCAGGGTATTATATTATAGAATTCACAAATCTCCAATGAAAGTAAAAGTAACTCTGGAAATCAAGGAAAAATTACAATGTGATTGTTTCTATGCATGTTTAGTTTGGTAGTTCAGGTTGAACTTATTGTGCACTTTGTTCACTTTGGGTAAATCTTAACCGAGTAGGACTGAATTACAGTGTTTGGACCTGTAATTTGTTTGGACACAAATGAGCCTGTGTCCTTCATTTAAGTTGGTGTTATTTTTTACAAGACAAGGATGTGCGCTTTCAACATTGCTTTCTGCATTGTACTGGAAGTTCTAACCAGAGCAGCTAGGCAATAAAAAGAAATGAGGCATCCAAATTGGAAAGAAAGAAGTAAATCTATCCTATTCGAAGATAAAATGATCTTACATATAGAAAAAAATTTTAAACCTATAGCAAAGCTACTAAAACCAATAAATGAATTCAGCAAAATGGCAAGGTATAAGGGCAATACACAAAAATCAGTGATGCTTTTATACCCTAGCATTGAATAATCAAAAACGAAATCAAGAAAACAACTCCATTTATAATAGCAACAAAAACAAAATATCAAGGAGGAAATTTAACCAAGAATGTAAAGGACTTGTACATAGAAAACTGTAGATCATTGTGGAGAGAAATTATAGACAGAAATAAATGGAAAGATGTCCCATGCTCATGGGTTGGAAGACTTAATGTCATTAAGATTTCAATACTACTCAAAGTGATTTACAGATTCAAAAAACTCCCAATCAAAATTCCAACAGCCTTCTTTGCTGACATGGAAAAGCTAATAATCAAATTCATATGGAAAGGTAAGGGGTCTCAAATAGTCAAAACATCTTGAAAGAGAACAAAGTTCTCACATTTTCCAATTTCAAAACTTATTACAAAGCTATAGTGTGGCACTGGTATATGGACAGACATAGCAACAAATGGAATAGAATTGAGAGTTCAGAAATAAACACATGCTTCTATGGCCAAATGGTTTTTGACAAGGGTTTCAAGACCACTCAGTGGGGAAAGAACAATCTGTTCAATAAATGGTGGTGGGAAAATTGGTCAGACGTACAAATGAATGAAGGTAGAGTCCTACCTCATACCACCCACAAAAATTAACTCAAACCTGATCAAAGACCTAAATGTAAGAGCTAAAACTATAAAACTTTTGGAAGAAACATACAGAACTATCTTCAGAATCTTGTACTAGGCAGTGAATTCTTAGAATTTACACCAAAAGCATGAACAACAACAAAAAAATAGATAAATTGGACTTCACAAAAGTAAAAACTTTTCTACAACAAGGACATTGTCAAGAAAGTGAAAAGACAACGTACAGAATAGGAGAAAATCTTTGGAAACTATATATCTGATAAGGATTTAATAAGAATATATAAAGAACTACAACTCAACAACAAAATATTTAAAGAATCCAATTTTTTTAATGGGCAAAAGACTTAATAGACATTCCTCCAAAGAAGACATACAATTGGCCAAGAAGCACATTAAATGATGCTCAACATCATTAGCCATTAGAAAAATGTAAATCAAAATGAGAATGAGGCCAAGCTGTGCTCCCTCCCTCCTCCAGCCACCACATCCCTTTCCCTTTATTTCTTCCCATTTCCTCCCTCCCCTTTTCCCCTCTGGGTCCACTCTCCCAACCTCCCATGCCTGCCCTCTCACCCCCAGGTCCCCTTATCAGGAGCTTGGAGTGGGGTGGAGCTCCAGACACTGCAATACATGTGGGTGGGTTGGGTGGCTGTGAGCCAGCATTGACATGGAAGACTTGATATTGAGTGGTTCAGAGCAGAAATACCACTTGGATCCATTCTCCTACTGTGACTTCGAGAACACCAAGAAGGTGGCTACCAACAGGCTTGACCTCTTCTGCTGCGCAACTGCCCACCCACATAGTCTTGCAGATTATGGAGTTCTGCAGAGCAATGAAGCTTGGTTATTTTGGAAGAAGTCAGTTCTATATTGCTATGAAACTTGTAACTGTTGCCCAGTCCAGTTCCTTTAAAAATAGAAGGTATAAGTACAGTAAAAGACTTTCCCTTGCCAAGATTTGTGGCTTCAAAAAATGTACAGTCTCATATTCTTCAGATTGTGAAAATCAAGGACCTTATTCTAGTGTGACTCCCCTACCACCTTGCGTGAAAAGGGATCCATATGCCATGATGCTGTCCAGCCTGCAGAGCAACAGGAGCCTGTACCCTCAGTAATTCTGCCCCAGCAGTCATCGTTGACTTCTCCATACAGATGGAGCAAGCACAGTCTTCATCCCTGTGGGGAAATAGTGTGAGGCCCCTTGCAGGACGGAGGCACTTTGATCTCCATTTAGTGAAGCACGGCTAAGTACTTCTGCTGGTGATTCAGTGTGGTCAGGGCATCCCACCTCCACCCCAAGCAAACTGGGTCAGTTTTGCTGATACTCCACAACCAGTACTCTTTTAACCATGCTTCCTGCTTCTGCCCAGGACCAGAAAACAGCAGGTACTGCAGCCTCAGTTATAACTGCCCATAAAATTCGTAAGCAATTCAGGACTTGTGATGATCTCTGGAAAATAACAGAGGAACAAAGGCAGTATTAATAAATCAGTTTAAAATCATTCAGCCTGATCTAAATGGATTTATTTCAGTGTATGCAGCTAAAGAGTTTTTTACAAAATGACAACTTTCTATTCTTGAACTTTCTCATATTTGGGAACTCTCAGTCTTTGATTAAGATGGTGTGTTGACACTGGATAAGTTGTGCCTCTTTTCATCTGCTAGTTGATAAGAAGTGTGGCTATGACTTATCTGAAAAACTTCCTGGAAGCTTAATGCCCAAACTGTTTGGTAGATTCAGCAGCCCTGGAGACTCTGGTGATGTCAGGGGCAGAGTCAGCAGGGGCAAGATGTAGGGTTGGCACAGTGTTCCAGCAGGAGGTTAGGTTGGAACACTAGCAGATGTTGGGAATCGGCCAAGGTGAGATAGGTCATTTAGACTTACAGAAAGACCTCCAAGCAAGTCATGATCCTCCAAGCAAGTCATGATCAATGCCATCACCAATCCAGAATTGGTTGGAGCTGAATCACAGCAGCAAACAGTGGGAGATATTTAGCGAATGCTCTTCAAGCTTACAGACTCTGACCCAATTTGATTTTAACATTGTACCAGCTAATCCTGATACTGCTATTGTTCATCCAATTCCCATTCAAATGACTCTAAGCAAAACCCCCCTGGAGGGTACTCTACATGCCAACACTTTCATTTGCATCACTGCCCTGCCACTGACACTGCCAGCATGGAGGAGACCATGTACATGCAAGCTGGTCAGTGTGGTCACCAACTCAGCACTAGGATCTGGGAGGTGATTAGATACAATGAGTATGACATTGATCCCAAGGGCACTTCTCATGGGGACAGTGATCTGCAGTTGGAGGAATCAAGGTTTATTTGTAACATGTACATGCCCCACACCATGCTGGTGGATCTGGAGCCCAGGACTATGAACTCTGTGTGCTCCAGGTCCTTTGGACAAATCTTCAGGCCTGACAGCTTCATCTTTGTTCAGGATAGGGAAGGTAGAACAACTGGGCCAAGGGGTGAGTGTTGAGCTGGTGGACTAGGCGCTGGACATTGTTTGGAAGGAGGCCAAGAGCTATGACTGCCTACAGAGCTTCTAGCTGACCCATTCCCTGGGTGGGGGAATTAAATGGGGGATGGACCCTTCTCGTCAGCAAGATCCCAGAGAAGTACTTAGACAAGAGCATTAACATATTCAGCCTAGTGCCCTAGCCCAAGGTTTCAGACATGCTGGTAAAGCCCTACAACACCATCCTTCCAGCCCACCAGGTGGTGGAAACCACTGATGAGACCTATTGCACTGAAAACTCTGGTGGTTTGGAGCTGTATATATTTCAGAAAAACATGTCCTTAAACTTAATCCATTCCTGTGGGGTGAACCCATTGTAAGTAGGAACTTTTGATGATGTCACTTCAGTTAAGACATGGACCAGTCCAATCAGGATGGGTCTTAATCCTATTACTGGAGCCCTTTATAAGTAGAATGTAATTCAGACAGAGAGAAAGAAAGAAAGCGATGGGAAGCAAGAATGGTAAATGGAGTCCAGAAGGGAAGGGAGAGGCTAGGAGAGGCAACCATGTGCACTGCCCTGTATTGTAGGATTCCAGCACCAAGGATCACCAGCATCCAGTCTCAGAATGCCAATCTTTGGACAGAGAGCCTTGCCTTGGTGAGGCCTTGATTTGGGCTTCCTTTTAGCCTCAAAACTATGAGCTAATGAACTCCCATTCTGTACACCAACCCATTGCAAGGTATTTGCTTGAGCAGCTTAGGAAACTAAAACTATAGTGAAACCCTCTCTGATATCTGCTTCAGAGCTGTCAAGCTGGCCATGCCCACCTAAAGTGATGTGAACTACTCGGTGTCATCCACCATGAGTAGGCTCAGCACCTGCCTGCACTTTCCCATTCAGCTCAATGCTGAGCCACACAAACTTGGTGCCTTTCAACTACCTGCACATTTTCCTTTCTTTCTTTCCTTTTTTCTTTTTTGCCCTTTATCCACCCCCCATTTATTATTTTTCTTTGTCCTTAATTTTTACTCATCTGTCCATACCCTGGATGAAGGGAACATAAGCACAAGGTTTTCATAATCACACGGTCACACTGTAAAAGCTATATAGTTATACAATCATCTTCAAGAACCAAGGCTACTGGGACTGTGTGATTGTGAAAACCTTGTGTCTGATACTCCTTTTATCTACAGTATGGACAAACGAGTAAAACCTATGGATTAAAAATAAATAAATAATAGGGGGAACAAATGTTAAAATAAATTGAATAGATTGAAATACTAGTGATCAATGAAATGGAGTGGTAAAGGGTATAGAAAAAAAAATAGGGGGAACAAAGGTTAAAATATATTGGATAGATGGAAATACTAGCAATCAATGAGAGGGAGGAGTAAGGGGTATGGTATGTATGAATTGTTTTCTTTTTTCTATTTCTTTCTTTTCCTGAATTGATGCAAATGTTCTAAGAAATGATCATGGTGATGAATATACAACTATGTGATGATATTGTGAGTCATTGATTATATACTAAGAATGGAATGATCATATGGTAAGAATGTTCATGTTCGTATGTTATGTTTTGTCAAAAAAAAAAAGAATCAAGGCTACTGGAACACAGTTCAACAGTTTTAGGTACTTCCCTCTCCAATACACCATAAACTACAAAAGGATATCTATATAATGCATAAGAATAACTTTCAGAATAACCTCTCAACTCTGTTTGATATCTCTCAGCCACTGAAACTTTTTTGAAAAATATTTTTATTGAGAAATCTTCACACACATGCAGTCCATACATGGTGTACAATCAGTGGCTCACAGCAACATCACATAGTTGCATATTCACCCATCATGATCATTTTTAGCACATTTGCATGAGTCCAGAAAAAGAAATAAAAAGGAAAAAGAAAAAAACTCATACATCTCATACCCTTACCCCTCCTTCTCATCGACCACCGTATTTCAATCTACCCAATTTTTTACCCTTTATTCCACCCTCCTCATTATTTTTTTATTCTTTTAACCTTATTTTTCACTTACCTGTCCATACCCTGGATAAAAGGAGCATGAGATACAGGTTTTCACAATCACACAGTCAAAATGTAAAAGCCATGTCATCATACAATCATCTTCAAGAATCAAGGCTACTGTTGTTGCGATGTGCTTTGAAATGTATTGCTCTTTTGTATATTATTTTTCACTAAAAAAAGTTGATTGTGATGATAAATGTACAGTTATATGATGATATTGTGACCCACTGATTGTACACTTTGGATGATTACATGGTATGTGAATATATAATATATAGTCATACAAAATTTAAATAAATAAATAAAAGTGAGAGTAGGAAAATGTGTTTTTTGAAAGAACACATAAAAAGTTCTCTAGTGCTAACAACAGTGCAACAGTGAGTAGTAGGAAAGGATCACTTTTGTAATAGTTATAATTGTCAAGTTTTGGTAAGACTTTATAGGAAGGAGGCCTGAATAAAAGAAAATTATGTTTTGAAAAAAAATAGAATAAAAGCTACTGGAACACAGTTCAATGGTTTCAGATACTTCCCTCCAGCCCTCCAGTACACCATAAACTAAAAAGGGATAGCTATATAATGCATAAGAATAACCTCCAGGATAACCTCTTGACTCTTTGAAATCTCTCAGCCACTGAAACTTTATTTTGTCTCATTTCTCTCTTCCCCTCTTTGGTCAAGAAGGCTTTCTCAGTCCCATGATGTCAGATTCTGGCTCATCCCAGGTATCCTGTTCCAGGTTGCCAGGGAAATTTACACCCCTGGGAGTCATGTCCAACATAGGGGGGAGGACAGTGAGTTCACCTGCCAAGTTGGCTTAGAGAGAGAGGCCACACCTGAGCAACAAAAGAGGTTCTCTGGGGGTGACACTTGGGCATAATTATAAGTAGGCTTAGCTTCTCCTTCTCAGTAATAAGTTTCATAGAGGCAAACCCCTAGATTAACTGCCTGCACATTTTCATACTCTACTTCATTCCCCCATGAACCAGGGTAATGAGAGGTACTGCCCTGACTGTGCCTGAGCTTACCCAGCAAATATTTTTTTGCCAGGAACATGATGACTGTCTGCAACCTCTACCATGGCTGTTACCTGATGGTGGCTGCTATATTCAGGTGCTCCATATCCATAAAAGAGGTAGGCAGATAGATGCTTAATGTCCAAAATATAAACAGTAGCTATTTCATTGAGTGGATCCCCAACAATGTGAAAAAAGTTGTCTGTGACATCTTTCCCCAAGGGCTAAAAATGTCCACCACGTTCATTGGCAACCAGCACAAGGCCATCCAGGAGCTGGTCAAGCGCCTCTCCGAGCAGTTCACCACCATGTTCCTGCACAAGGCCTTCCTGCAGCGGTATACAGGTGAGGCGACATGAAGTTCACAGGGCAGAGAACATAAGTGACCTTGTGTCCAAATCCCAGCAGCATCAGGATGCTACAACCAAGGAGAGGGGCGAGTTTGAGGAGGAGGTAGAGGAGGTGGAGGAGGTAGAGGAGAAGGTGACCTGGAGAGCTAGCTATCCATGAGCAGGTAAAGTGTGGAAGTGATGTGAACTCTTTATTCACTCACAACCTGGTCTCTGGTCCCCACATCTCACTGTGCTATGCACTTGCTGTCCTTCCTGCCTTGACATCACATGCTATACAGACACCATCATTAAAACAGTTTCTTAGTGAGACAAAAGCAAACCAAACGCAGGAAATGGAGCTTGAAAGAATGGACAGTGATCATACTAATCCCACTAGCCCATTACTTGTGAAACCTGCCGTGCTTTCAGAAGAAAATTAGGTAAATTCATGCATGAAATACCGTGGCAGATGGCCTGCCGGTTTCTTATATTTCTGACCCAGAACAGATCAGGAACGATGTAACTCGTCCAAGGTCTCATTCAGGAGCCTCACCGCACAGCACCACAGCACCACCGCCACCCCTCCCGATGCCCCAACCCTCCCTGTCTAGGTCCTCGCCGTTAGTCGTGAATCAGACCTTGGCAGTCACCACAGGACCACTGCAGGCTGGAGTTTTGGCCCGTCCTGCTGCACAGCCCTCCCAGCAGACACCCATGGCCCATACCTCACTGTCTCTGATCCCAAACAGTCCAACCGGACAGATTTAAGCCAGTTCGAAGAATGTGCTGCATTAAGTGTAAATGAAGAACAAGATGATGAAGCTGAGCTGCGTCCAGAGTTGCTGGTTGAAAATAATCTTTTGATCCTGCAAGTTCTCTTTCAGGTATCAAAACAGATCATAAAATGGAAAAGACTGCAGCTAGTGCTTCCCAGTGTGAGCAATGGCACATCGCTCTTGCCACGCAGAACTAAAACTGTTCTGAGAAAATTCAAATCGGAAGATGAATTAAGGTCAGTGAACATACACCAAAGACTGGTGTCTTAGGTGCTGTTCTTTTCTCAAGACCTCCTATTCCTAGCTTTGTCAGGAAAAATAAGAACGCTAATCAGGTGTCAATTAGACATGATAAGGAAACCAAGTTTTGGCCAGATTGACTAGTGAATTGCAACAACATTATTCTTGTTTGTTTGTTTTATTGTATTGTATTATTATTATTATTATTATTATTATTATTATTATTATTTGCATGGACAGTCACAGGGAATTGAGCCCAGGTCTCCAGCATGGCAGGTGAGAATTCTGCCTGCTGAGACACCATTGCACCACCTTGTATTGTATTAATTTTTAATGCAGTTTTATTGAGATATATTCACACACCTTCAGACCATCTGAACTGTAAAATCATTGGCTCACAGTATCATCACATAGTTGTGCATACAACCTCATGATCAATTTTAGAACATTTTCATTACTCAAAAAAAGAAATAAAAATTTTAAAAAACCAATTCCTCTCATACTCTTATCCCTCCATTATTAACCCATAGCATTGGAGCAGTACATTTGTTACTGTTGAGGAAAGAGCATTAAAATACTACTATTCTATAGTTTGTAATAGGTACATTTTCCCTATAAACCCCATTATTATTAACTCCTTCTAATAGTGCCATACACTTCTTCTGGTTCATAAAAGAACTTTTGTATATTTGTACAGTTAATCATAGCATTGTCCACTATAAGATTCACTGTGTTATACATTCCAATATTTTAACCTCCAACTTTCCTTCTGGTGACACACGACTTTAATCTTCCCTAAAGTATGTTCTTGAGGAGAGAATTTCCCTGAAAGTTCAACTGGAACAACTTCTACCATTCTCTCACCTGTAAACAATTGCCCTTAACTATGAGCATAGATTTTTTTTTTTAATTTCTTCTCAGTATTTTACTGGAAATCCTGGCCAAAGCAGTAAGTCAAGAAAAATATTTAAACAATGCAAGGGTTGCAATGGAAGAAACAAAACTATCAGCGTATATTATATCTTATGAACATATAAAATCTAAAAGCGTATATAGGTATTTTATTAAAATTAGAGAGCTTCAGATTTTGAGATGTTAATAATAGCAGTATTTTTTTAATAGTAGCATCATTTTTTAATCTTTTTGAACTCCCATGTAAACATAGGACAAAATGATAGCAACACCAAAAATACTTGAAAGACATTTACAACAAAACTAGGTAACTAGGTATCCCCATAAACCCAAAAGTACAAGTGGGTGACAAATAACCAACATCTACAAGAACTTCATGGTATCAGCATACATGCAGGGGAAATCCAGGGAAGCACAGGGCATCTGATATATATGATGTGCTGGTTTGAAATTGTTATGTACCCCTAGAAAAACCATGTTCTTCTAATCTAATCTTGTGGGTGCAGATCTGTAGTTGGATGGGACATTTTGATTAGGTTGTTTCCATGGAGATGTGATACATCCAATTATGGATAGGACCTTTTGGTTAGATTGTTTCCATGGAGATGTGAACCTGCCCATTCAAGGTGGGTCTTAATCTTCTTACTGGAGTCCTCTATGAAGAGAATAAGAGGCAGAAAATACAGAGAGAGCTCAGATCTGACACAGAAAGCAGAGAGATGAAACCAAGACACAGACATTTGTAGATGTAGACAGAAATATTGCAGAAAATGCTAAGCAAGGACTCACAGAAATAGCCAGAACCTGGAGGGAGCCAAGGGAAACTAAGAGATGAAATCCAGAGTTTTCCCCCAGAGAAGCTAAAAGAGGAACCACAGATGCTTGGAGAGAGAAAGCTACTGGAATCAGAAGCTAAAAACCATGAACCAGGAGCAAGGACCAACATATACCAGCCAAATGCCTTCCCAGCTGACAGAGGTCCCACATGCCGGTGGCTTTCCTTCAGAGTCCAGGTGTCATCCCGTTGATGCCTTAATTGGGACATTTCATGGCCTTAGAACTATAAAGTTGTAACTTAAT
The DNA here is from genome assembly GCA_004026745.1 of Myrmecophaga tridactyla. Lineage (NCBI taxonomy): Eukaryota > Metazoa > Chordata > Mammalia > Pilosa > Myrmecophagidae > Myrmecophaga > Myrmecophaga tridactyla. The sequence goes on from PVIY010002948.1 coordinate 63,562, forward strand.
AATTCCCCTTTGTAAAAGCCAATCCATTTCTGATATAATGCATTCCAGCAGCTTTAGCAAACCAAAATATATGACAACAGAAGAACCCCCAAATAGCCAACACATACCCTCTGGAAAGCATAGAGGGCTAATTTGTAAACATCAGTTGAAATTAGGTGGGGTTTTATTCACTCCAAGGGTGGTTTAATAAAAGTGGCCTGCAGTAAGTTCTGAAGGGCTTGGAGCACTCTAGTCCCTGGGAACGCTTGAAAATGACATGCCAATGCTCCTCTCCAGGACAGATAGAATACTTCAGAATACTGAAGAGAAATTTCTGGGAGTGAGTAAAAATTCTGAAAGAAAGGGACAATAAAGGAATGAGACAGTCCAGATAAAAATGTGGTAGGACTACCAGGACCATTCCAGCCAGTTCTAAAGAACATCTAGGTCAATATATAAGATTCCACAAGGGTTCCATGCACTGGAGTAACTTTCCAGAAACCTACAACCTCCAGATGGGTCCCTGGACCAGATGGGTCCAGAAATGCAAGGGGGCCAGCCCTTCCAGAACATCGACTAGTTCCATCCCCCTATCTTTAATATCTACAGCCTCTTTCAACATGAAAAATTAGAGTGGCCACAGCCCAAATACCCCTAAAGAGTAGGATAGAAAGATTAAAGGTGATGGTGGAGTTATACAGAGAAGGTAGGGTTTAACAAATGAATATGATTACTGAATCATTAAACTGGTATTTCTTTTAGTCTCCAGTATCATAGAGCAGCTATAGTAAAAACTTAAAATTGTGAAATTGTAACCCATGCCAGACTCTGAAAT
>PVIY010002948.1:64475-83118 GCA_004026745.1 Myrmecophaga tridactyla
TAAAATATAAAAATGAACAAAAAAAAGTAGTTAGGTCAAAATGGCAAGCGTATTATTATAAGAAAAAAGGAGAAAAATCAAATCCCAACAGAAAATTAAAACATGTCACAAAGACATAATCATAGTATGGACAAAAACTGTAACCTTTTAATGGTGCTGTAAAAACTGGAAATTCATGCAAAAGAATGAAAATTAATTCCTACCTCATATCATATACAAAAATGAACTCAAAATAGTTCAGCAACCTAAATAGAAGAGCTAAAACTATAAAACTCTTACAAGAAAACACTTGAATCAAGCAATGCATTAAAAATGTATTTAAGGTGGTACAACGGTGGCTCATTGGCAGAATTCTCGCCTGCCATGCCAGAGACCCGGGTTTGATTCCTGGAGCCTGTATTTAAAAAAAAGAATGTATTTTAAAAAATTATTTTAATATTTTTTATTTAAGAAAACAAACAATACACTTAGAACCACCAACAATGGATATCTTAATTAGCTTAACCATAGGCATATTTAAATAAAGCAACCGTATAATCATTGTAAAACCTATGTTTGTGCAGTCAATTTCATAAACCAATTCAAAATTAAGGCAACAGGGGGTGCAAAGATAGTTCAGTGGTAGAATTCTTGCCTATCATGAGGGAGACCCGGGTTCGATTCCCAGCCCATGCACTTCCCAAAAAACAAACAAGCACAAACAAACAGAAAGCCAACAAACCAAACAAAAATTCAATAAATAGTGCTGCAATAATGGGATACTCACATGGAAAAATAATGAAATGTGACCCCCTCCATACAGCATACAAAAAAATTTTGAAAAAATTAAAAGCCACAATTCAGATAGCAAAATTCTTAGATTTTAAATATTATACACTAACTTAAATACAATTTGATCAGCTGTCAAAACTGTGAATATTCTCAAAATATCAAATAGAAAGTTCTTCCAAATATCTGCATCACTGATTTCAGGAAAATATGAAGGTACAAATATTTTTACAATTACATATGGAGATCCTAACCACCTTAAATGTATATCTTTGTTAGCTTATCTATATTTATGCATAGGCATATTTTTAAAAAATCTAAGGAATCGTTGTAAAGCCTGTTTGTACAATATGTTTCATAAACCAATTTACAATTAAAGCAAGGGAAAAAGTCTATAGACACAGATATCAGTGTTTCTTGAATTCTAAATATTGAACTCTATCTTAAATACCATTGAGTAACTATTAAAATTGTGTGCATTCTCAAAATATCAAGTAAAGAGTTATTATAAATATCAACTTTGCTATAGTAGTGAGCTATGTTACTACTTTCAAATTTTTTATTTGAGGAATTTATTTTGTCTAAAATTACTATAGCTGCTTATAGTTTTTTTTCTTTTTTTTGTTGTTGTTGTAAAACATAACATATATATATAAAGAAAAGAAAGAAAAAAGCAGTAATTTTCAAAGCAAACTTCAACAAACAGTTATGGAACAGGTCCCAGAGTTTGTCATGGGCTACCATTCCCTTATCTCAGATTTTTTCTTCTAGTTGCTCCAAAACACTGGAGACTTTACCAGAGTCATAATAACAGAATCATACAGTATCTGTCCTTTTTATTCTGACTTCTTTCACTCAGCATTATGTCCTCAAGTTCCATCCATATTGTCATATGTTTGGGGACATCATTTTATCTAAATGCTGCACAATACTCCATTGTATGTATATACCACATTTTGTTTATCCACTTGTCTGTTGATGGGCACCTGGATTGTTTCCATCTCTTGGCAACTGTGAATAATGCTGCAATGAACATCGGTATACAAACGTCTGTTTGTGTTACTGCCCTCAACTCTTCTGGGTATATACCGAGTATTGGTATTGCCAGATCTTCGGGCAACTCAATATTTAGTTTTCTGAGGAATCACCAAATTGACTTCTACAGCAGCCGAACCATTTTACATTCCCACCAACAGTGAATAAATGTTCCAATTTCTCCATATCCTCTCCAACATTTATAGTTTCTAATTTGTCTCATAGCAGCCATTCTTATAGGTGTGAGATGATATCTTATTGTCATCTTGATTTGCATTTCCCTTATAGCCCATAATGATGAGCAGCTCTTCATACACTTTTTAGCCATATGTGTTTGCTCTTCAGAAAAGTGCCTATTCATTTCCTCTTTCCATTTTATAATTGGGTTTTTGAACATACTTATTTTTAAGCAGTTCAGGATTCAAAGCCAATTTGGAGACCCAAACACTTAGCTCACTACTTAATTCAACATTAAATTTTATGATTTTGTTTTGCCCTATATGTTCACCATTGTATTTAAGCATATTTCATTTTTAAATTTCAACAGTAAAAGGGTCAGGATGACTTTAAAACAAAATAACAATGAAATAGCACCTCACACCCACTTGAATGGCTATTAGTTAAAAAAAAAAACAAAAAAATAAGTGTTGGTGAAGATGTAGAGAAATAGGAACTCTCATACATACATTGTCGGTGGCAATGTAAAATGATGCAAGTGATATGGAAAAAGATTTGGTATTTCCTCAACTAGTTAAGCATAGAACTACCTTATGATCCAGCAACCCTACTTCTAAGGATATATCCAAAACAATTTAAAGCAGGGACTCTAACAGATATTTGTTATAAGTGTTCATAGCAGAATTATTCACAATAGCCAAAAGGTGGAAGCAACCCAAATGTCCCTCAACAGATGTATGGATAAACAAAATGTGGTATATATATATATGCAATGTAATATTATTTAGTCATAAAAAGGAATGGAGTTCTAATACATGCTACAACATGAATAAACCTTGAAGATACCATATTGAGTGAAATAAGCCAGACACAAAAGGACAAAATATTTTATTATTCCATTTATGATTGGATTGTCATTGTCTCTTTAATGGAATCTAATAAGGAGAAAATGTCTGAAAGGACATTATTGGAACAATTGAAAAAATTGGAACATAAACGCTGCTTATTTCTGATGTTAAACTTCTTGAACTTGATAATTATACTTAATATGGTTGCATAAGTGAATACCTTGTTATTAGAAAATATACATGAAAGTGTTAAGTGTTAAAGGAACATGATGGATGCAACCTACTCTCAAATGCTTAGAAAATATAGACAGACAATAGATATATAAATAAATGATAGATAGATGGACAGATAGATATAAATAGATAGATAAATAGGTAGATAGGTAGATAGGTAGATGATAGATGATAGAACAAATGTGGTGAAATTTTCAAAGTTGGTATATCTGGATATCTTGGTAGTGCATATATTGGAATTTTCTGTATTATTTCTCTATTGTTTTTTAACTTTCTTCCAAGTTTGAAAAACATAAAATATATATTTTTTCAAAGGTCACTATTTTTCTACTAAATAGGTTATTTTTTTCTAAGAGTCAGGTTCTGGTACTTGACTAATATATAGTAAATGGCCTTTATTTCTTAGTTAGGGTTCTTTGGGTTATAAGTTAAAGAAGCCCAAGCAAAGTAACTTATGCTGAAAGGGAAGTTTTATTATAAAATGCAGGGATATTTCATAGATCCCAAGGACAGGATGTACACCCAGGTACACGAGGGACTGGAAGCAGGAACCAGAAAGCTTTCAAACTCCAGGGCAGTTGCTCTGTCTCTGTCCTGCGCTTATAGCTTTTTTATCTATTTTTGCCCTGTTGGTAGTTTGAAGGTGCTATGTACCCCAGAAAGGCCACGCTCTTTTAATTCATTCCAGTGGGTGCAGACCTATTGCAGGTGGGTCCTTTTGATTAGGTTATTTCAATGGAGATGTGACCCACCCATTCAAGGTAGGTTTTAATGCTCTTACAGGAGTACTTTATAGGAGATCAAACACATTCAGAAGCTAAGAGATGAAATTAAGAGAAGCTCATATAGAAAGCCCCAGAGAATCTGAGTGACAGGGACACACCCACAGACACTGAGAGAGGAAGCCACTGACTCTAGGAGCTGGAAGCAATGAAACCAGCAGCCATCACCATATGCCTTGTTATCTGACAGAGGAGTCCAAGCTCACTAGTAACTGGTCTTCAAAGAAGGTATCACCCCATTGATGCCTTAATTGGGACATTTTCATGGGCTTAGAACTGTACATTTGCAAAGTAATAAATCCCCATTGTTAAGAGCTAGTCCATTTCTGGTATATAGATTTTCATCAGCTTTAGCAAACCAAAACACTGTGTATGGCTGCTTCATTCTCCCCCTGCAGATGGGATCCTCTGCCTTGACAGACCTGTGATGCAGAGTGACTGCTCCCAACAGTAGCCTCAGAGCCTCCTTTACATAGCCTCTCAGTTGGATATCAACGGACACTCTAGGGTTCTAATTCCAAATTGCCAAGAAAGAGCGCTCAAGCTTAGATTTGATTCCCTTCCTTGGTCAATCAGCCAGCAGCCAGGAAACCGTGGAAGTCACATAGTCCAAAATCACAGCAGAGACTCAGTCCTGTGGAAGCATGGGACAAAAAGTTCTTTGAGATGTGAAGGATGGGCAAACACATCTTACTGTGTGCATGACAATATCCCAGGGAAAAAGACTCTGTAACTTTATTGTGAAATTAATATAATTCTTAAACTGCCTGCATTTAGAAATATTCTGACCTTCACTTATAAAAAAAATTGGTGCTCTTTGCACATGAATATGCATTCTCATATAACAACTTGAAATAGCTCATATTGTTTCAGTGGCTTTAGCATTTTCCTTATCCAAGCAATATGATATGACTATTCTGAGAATAGCAATCAAAGTCCACTAAAAAGTTAATTAATGAGATAAATAAAAATAGAATTCTAGATGTGGCTGGGTGGCTAAATCATCCTCAGGATGCAAATTAGGCAATTCAAAAGGGGCATATATTTAGTCAAGCCACTAGGGCATCATTAAAGGAATTATTTTTCTGCTAAATGAGAGTAAACGGGACCCTAGTGACCAAAAGATTTGAGGCTGCTTCCAAAAGTTCTAATTTGCACTCAGGGAGTACAAAGAAGAATCTGGGTGGAATAAATAGCCAGATAAATAATGCAAAAGCCAAGAGTCTGAGCCAAGGTGGAAACCATATTTGAGAGGTCACATACTGATGGTAAGTTTTAAATTGTTTACAGGAAGGTGAGCATAGCAAATTGATTGGCACAGGGCTTTGACACTGAGGTGTCAGAGTCTAGGGCATGTGTCATAAAGAAGCAAGGACTTCACAGATAAATGTCTGAGTTTGAGCTTGGGATTGAGGTTAAAAATGGCAAATTGAGGATGTGAGCAAATGGAGCAGGCTCCTATTCTCATTTGGTGCCTGGTACCCCTGCTTCATACAACCTGTCCCCCTTACCTCTTGTTGAAAACAGTTCTCTGCAATGTGATAGTATATATTGCAAATGCAAGTTTTACTTTTATGTCCTCATGGGTGGCTTTTGTATACAGAAAGGAAGGTATTTTCATTTTAGAAATTAGTATTCAAATATTCAATAACCTAATTATTTATTGAGCTTTTAATAAGTAAATCACAATTTTAAAAATATATTATTCTTTTTACAAATCTAGAAGAGATTAACACTCACTTTTTTTTATTTTTTTATTTTTTTGTGTGTGAGCAGGCACTGGGAAACGAACCCGGGTCTCGAGCATGGCAGGCGAGAACTCTGCCCCTGAGCCACCATCGTACCGCGCAATGCTCACTTTTTTTAAAATGCCTCATTAATATTTAAAATTTTGATCACGGGTTGAAATAATATTTGAATATATTGAATTAAATGAAATACATTATTAGCATTCATTTCCCTTGTTTGTTTTTACTTTTTAAAAACTGGCTACTACAAAATTTATAATTATATAAAATTATATAAAACACTCACTTTTAAGGAAGATTTTTATTTAATTGAGTAAAGCTCCTTAAATATTTATACATTTAATACATTTGGTTTTCCTTTCAAATACTGCTTAAACAAAGAAAACCTTCCCATGTGCTTAGATAAGTTAAAATCTAATCAAATTAAACTTCAAATACTTCAGGTCAAACTCACAAGCCAAATTAACTGCTCAGTTAATACAAGAATTACAAAGCTAAATTATTACTCTAATAGACCAATTCTCTTAACTAGCATTTAAATATCAAATATATAGTTTCCTTAACCCCAAAATATTCATGTATAGATATGATTCCCCTAAACATTTCTTAATGGTTTCTAGGGTTGAAAGATGCTTACCCATCCAAGGAAAACATTATGTCCCTCCACTTTGGAAATTACCCTCTCAGATGGTTGAGAGGTTGCATAATAAGGAGATGCTTCAGCCGGGATGTTGGACTTGGTGACTTTTCTTACAACCCTAAACTAGCCTGCATCCCCTTTTATAATTACAGTGGCTTTTTATACCATAACTTAAGGAAAGGTGGTATTTTGGGTTTGCTAAAGCTGCTGGAATGCAGTATACCAGAAATGGATTGGCTTTTATAAAGGGGATTTATTCAGTTTCAAGTTTACAATTCTAAGATCTTAAAAATATCCAAACTAAGGCATCCAGGGAAGGGTACCTTGACTCTGATGAAAGGCTGAATGGCCTCCGGGATTTGTCTGTCAGCTGGGAAGGCATGTGGCTGGCATTTGAAGTCCTTGCTCTTGGTTCATTGCTTTGTGCTTATGATTCCAGTAGATTCCTCTCAAGGGCTCTCACTTAGCGTCTTTGTATTGGTTCCCTCCAAGTACTGGCTTGTTTAGCATCTCATGGAAGGTACATGATGATGTCTGCTGGGCTCTAGTTTCTAACGGCTCTCCAAGCATCTGTGTCCATACTCTAAGCATCTCCAAATGTCTGTGTCTGAGCCTTCTCCAAAATGTTTCCCCTTTTAAATGATTGCAGTAAACTAATTGGCATACCTTAAATGGGTAGAGTCACCTCTGCAACTAATCGAAAGTTCACACTCAAGTTGGGTGCATCACATCTCCATGTGTGCACATAGAGGTCTCACTCTACGATATTGGATCAGGATTAAAAGAACATGGTTCTTCTAAGGTACATAGCAGTTTCAAACCAGCACAGGTGGTCACTTAATTTTCCACAGAGACCAAAGTGCCCAGGACTCACAAAAGTCCCAATGCAGCCCTAGCCACTAAACATAAGCCCTTTCTGAACCTAGCTTATCTATTAACTTATTGTAGTCTGACACCCCACCTAAACTGGATGAACTTACCAATGCATTTTGCATTTATTTAACTTGTCTGATGTTAAAATATAAAAATTTGTAGAATTCTGCATTACTTCTTACTTATAATATCTTGGAGGGCATTCAACCCTTCCAGATATTAAAGTAACACCTAATTAGCAAAAGATTTAGTAGATATCTCTCATAAATGCAGAAGCTATTCAAATGGCAAAATAAGCATACAAAAAAGTGCTCAACAGCATGAGTCATCAGAAAAATAAAAATTAAAACCACAATGAGATAGGATTATACACCACCACAATGGCTAAAATTTTTAAAACTGACACTAAATGTTGGTGTGGATGTGGACCAGCCAGAACTCTTCTACATTGTTCACGGGAGTATAAAATGGTACAACCCTGTGAAAATGTTGGTAGTTTCATACCAATCCTATGACCCTACAATTCCACTCGAAGACACTTAACCCCAGAGAAATGAAAACAAATGTTCACAAAAAGACAGAGATAATGATGTTTTTAGCCACTTTATTTACAATGGCCCCAAATTAGAAACAACTCTAAATCCTTATCAATAGGAGAATGGGCAAACAAGCTGTGCATTTTCATATAATATTAATAAATAATAAAATAATTTTATTTTGAAATTGTTTAAATTACTTTAAAATAATTTAATAAATTATTATTTAATAACTTTAATAATAAAAATATTTTTAAAGGAGAATTAATTCTGACAAATGCAACAACCTGACAATTTAAAAAACAGTATGCTCAGTGAAAGAATATTTACACTCTTTTGATGAGACTATTTCATTTAATAGTGGCTCACCTCTATCAGGATGGGTCTCAATCGTATTCCCGGAGTCCTTTATAATCAGTAAAATTCAGACATTGGAGAGAAAGCCACAGAGGGCACAGCCAGAAGCTGGACATCAGTGAAATCTGGAAGAAAAAGGAGAGACCTAGAGATGTTGCCTGTGTAATGCCATGTGACAAACTAAGAACCAAGGATCACAGGCCCCAGCCCCAGAACACCAGTCTTTGGGAAGAAAGCATCACCTTGATGATACCTTGATTTGGACTTTTTCACAGCCTCAAGCTATGAGCAAATTAAATTGCCATTAATTAACCGGAAGCATTTCATGGTATTTGCTTGAGCATCCTAGGAAACTGAATGGATGGATGGATAGATAGATAGATAGATAGATAGATAGATAGATAGATAGATAGATAGATAGATAGATAGATAGATAGATAGATAGATTTATGATAGACAGATATAGATAGATGCCACATAGCCACAAACCCTTTGACCCAGCAAACCTACTTTAGCAACTTCATCTACAGAAATTATCATACCCTAACTGAAAAAAAAAATTGTGGAAGGAAGTTTATCAAAATGTTACTTATCATTGCACAACATTTGGAAGCACATTAAACACTGTGACAAAAATGAATCTCAGATCACAAATTCAGATGGGTACTAAAATTTAAAACTTTTAAAACATTTTCTATAACAATTTAATTTTAATTTTGAGCCCCATTCCACTGGAAGGGTAGAAGCAATCTCAGGCAATTAAGAGTTTTCCCTCTTCTGCCAGGTCATAGCTGAGTTCTTGGGAGCTAACATCATGCCGAGGTGTGGTGGTGTATGCTGGGGGTGAAGTGGGGGATAGATGGGGGAAGTACAGACCTGGTCTTCAGGTCCATGCAGGTGTCAGATGGAATATATTTGATCCATCTGCCCATTGGTCATCTGCAAGTTCTTTTCTATTAAGGCAGCTTCATCATCATTTTGAAATAGTTAGTGTGAAAAAATTCAACTATATCTAATATCCATTCACTTTATCACAGGAAATATCAACATTATATTTGTCATGAAAGAAAAGGAAAAGCTATGAGATTTTTAAATATAATTACAAGTTTTTAATTTTGAATGGCTTTTTTAAAAGTTTCTAAAAATTGTTTATTATTGTGTGAGCTAGGTCCTTGTTGGGAAATGGAAGAGATCATCATTTAATCGAGATCTTGATCAAGTCCATGGGCAGTCCTTTTAAGCACAACACTTAATATTAATAAATTAAGCTCATAGATGCAAGCGCAACTGTTTTATTAAGAAAATTGAAGAGACGGTATTTGGAAATTGTTTACAAATCCAATATTGTTCAGTATTTTCTTTCTTTCTGCATAATTATATACCATACAAAATGCTATGCATTTTTTCACCAAATGCATATAGATTTCCCCAAAGCACTAGTTTTCCCTCAGAACACCCTAAATGCTATAATTTTCTATATATGCCAAGATGTGCATAAGATTGAGAATTTGCCCTATGGTGAAATACTGAGTCTGATGTACCCCACATAATTTCCTTAATGGACTTAAGTTTAGGCTTTAGGAAATGAAAGTTTTCTTTCTTCTGCCTTGTCACATATCTCTGGGGTGATAAGGCTTGCTGGTTACCTGTTCAAAAGAAACCTAGAAAGAAAAAAAGGGGTACAGATTATTATCTCTAAAGCAGCAGTTCTCAAAATGAGGTCTACAGATCCCTGAGACTCTAGCAGGGGGTCTTCAAGGTCAAAACTCTTCTCAAAATAACACCGAGATGTTATTTGCTTTTTCACTCTCATTCTTTTGAGCATAGGCATACAGTGAAGTTTTCCAGAGGCTGTGTCATGTAACGCCATAACAGATGGACTGCAGAAGCAGATGGGAAAATCCAGCTGCCTTTTGTTAAGCCAGACGTTAGATTTGCAGAAATGTAAAACAATACCACCCTTCTATTTTTTTCAGTTTTATAAAATATATTTTTCATAAAATCTGATATTTATACTAATATGAAACTGTTTACAATAGTTACTTTAAATAATAAATAAGTATTTAATTTCTCAGTTTCAATTTCTAGTATGTCAAATATAGACAGATACAACCCATGTAAAGAAAAGTTACTTAGGATCCTCAATAATTTTCAATAGAGTAAAAAGTTCCCGAGACTAAAAACTTTGAGAACCACTGCTCCAAAATTTTATTCTGCTCCACTTTGAATATGATGGAAAACTCTGCAGACATTGAAACAGAACATGAAAATAAATTTATTGAATGAAAAGATATTCTCTTTTTTATGAAGTGTGTGGTGTGGTGCCATTTCTGATTAGAATAAATGAGTATATGTGTATGTGTGTGTGTCTAGCCATAGGAAAAATTATGGAAGCGTATATACCAAAGGATATATACCAATTAATGCCAATTATTTGCAGGATATAAAATTATGAAGATATTTCTTTTCGTCTCTATTCCTTTTCTATTTATTCTACATTGTTTTAAAGAGCATGTATTCCCTTTGTGATGGTTAAATTCTGGTGTCAAACTGAGCAAATGATAGTGCCCAGTTGTCTGGTCAGGCAGGCACTGGCCTGACCATTGCTGCATGGGTATTTCGTGGCTGGTCGATAAGCTGGAAGGCTGGTGTTCTAAATCATCAGTCAGTTGATTGTGTCTGTGACTGATTACATCTGCAATCAACTAAGGCATGTCTCCCACAACATGATAATCCAGTCCGTTGAAGGCTTTTAAAGAAGAAGAGAGACTCTTTCACTGCTTCTTCAACCATTGAGCCTCTCCTGTTCTCTCCTCTTCATCCAGACCCATCATTGGAGCCAACAGCTTTATAGCCTGCCCTATGGATTTGGGACTCTTCCATTCCCACAGTTGACTGAGACATTTATAAATCTCATATTTATTGATCTCTTATTGATCCTTTTTCTCTAGAGAACCCTGACTAACACAACTTGGTACTAGGGGTGGTTCTTGAGAAACAGCAACTTAAAAATGGGTTTTTACAATTGGTTTTCTACTCTGACTAGACTCAGAGGGACTAATGACTCTGTTCACAGTAATCAAGATGGCAACAACAGTCTATGGGGTGAGTTGGCAAATCAGATACTCAAAATATTACCATTAGATTCTGCTAGTTGTACACTTATATAAGGCAAGGCTCTGGGTGAGAATGTTTTTGACACCTTTACAGAGTTTTATGGAATTAAGAGGTATAATGATGTTGGCTAGTTGTTGTTAGATATGCTGGATACAGTGATGAGAGAAAGGGATGAGCTGAAGGCTTCAAATTTGAAATTTCAGTGTCATATGAATGACGTAAAAATTTCCATGGGTGCCTGAAAGAAAATCTTACTTCCTGTGGTCGCAGGCTTGAGATCTCTGAAAACCAGACACAAAGCCTCATTGTACAAATAGCAGATTTACAACATAAACTAAAATCTCAACTTTGCAGGGTGTCTGTTGTTAAAGTAAGGTCTTTAATTGGAAAAGAAGAGGATCCTGAAATGCGGGATGGTGATATATGGCTTGATAATAATGGTGATGGGGAGATGGGATCCCTGGAATCTGCTGAGACTGCTAGATAGATCTATAAGGACTGCCTTGAGGAAACAGCTTCCCAGCCTCCAGTCTCCTCAGAGAAGTCTGCCTTAGAACCTCCACCAAACAAGATTAACCCTTCCCTGCCTGAAAACCCTGTAACCACCTTCCTTCAGGAATCAGCCCTCACTCCTCTGGAGCAATTAATGCTGTTTCACCAGATGAGACTGAAATGGAATGCCCTGAGGGAATTGGCTGAAAGACACTTCTATTTCTTTTCATGATCCACCCCCACCACCCCTCTTTTCTTCAAGACCTAAAGCAAGACTAAAGTCCCAACAGGCCCTGAAAGGTAAGGTACAAAGTGTGATCCATGAGAAGGAATGCTATACTCCAAAAGAACTGCATGAATTTTCTGATTTATATAGTCAGAAATCAGGAGATTATGTGTGGGAATGGATATGAAGGGTATGGGATAATGGTGGAAGGAATATAAAGTTGGGTCAGGCTGAATTTATTGATATGGGCCCACTAAGTAGAGATTCTGCATTCAGTGTTGTAGCTTGAGGGGTTAAAAAGGGCATTAACAGTTTGTTTGAATTGTTGGCTGAAACATGAATCAAAAAGAGGTCAACATCACCTAACGTCAAAATGCCAGAACTGCCCTACATCCCCTAATGGAGATGAGGGGATCCAGAGGCTTAGAGAGATGGAAATGTTAGAGTGGATTTTATATCATGGAAGATCTGCTCACACACCCCAGGCATGTCCAGAGGACACATCTTTCACCAGAACCTTGAGAAATAAATTTGTGAGACTAGCTCCATCATCTCCGAAGAGCTCTGTAGTCACCCTTCTCTGTAGGTCAAATACTGCTGTGGGAAGTGCCATGAAGCTGGAATCCTTAAACACAATGGGGATGATCAGATCCTGAGTTGGCAGAAGCCATGTGGCGACAGTTAATCACCATAGACAATGTGGGTGCGGCCACCATAATGGACAGCAGACTGAAAGCAGCAGTCAAGATAATCTGACTCACACAGACTTGTGGTGTTGGCTATTAGATCATGGGTTAACTAGAAGAAAAACAGATGAACAGTCTACTAAATTCTTGGTTGAACTGTATAAGTAGAGGAATTCTAGGTCAAGTAAACAAAAGTCCAACTTGAATTAAAAAAACAGAGAGTTATGGCACCTTACTCATTTCCCAGACTTGAGACAGTTTACAGACCCAGAGCCCCTGAAATGAGAGGAGGTCCAGGTACCCTTGGGGAAGGACCCTTTTACGCTACCCAAAACTTGTACTGTTAACCTTCTTCCCAGCCTTGCCCAGGGAGACCTACGGCCATTTACCAGTCACTGGTGACAGTCACCAGTGGAGAAAAGGAAATGATCAGATATTTGGGGGATTAATAGACACTGGCTCAGAAGTGGCAGAAATAATATAAAGCTATTTATATTTTGGAGAATAGATATAATGTAAAGCTATTTCCATTTTGGAAAATATATATATTCTTTCTCACAAATAACAAAAGAGAAAGAAACCTAAGTACAGAGGCCTTTAACGTAATTGATCTGCCTGTTCTGCTGGATTCTTGGGAGGTTAAAGAATATGATTGAAAAAAAATTCCATAATCCCAACATTCATGAAGAAGAAGTATGGGCTGCTTCTTTGCACACAAACTAGAAATCTACCCAGAAGCTGCAATTTATTCTTAATTTGGGTGTTTCACTCCAAATATTGGAGTCTGCCTATGGGCCATCTCAACATACTCTCTCTTTTCCAATTTAATGTAAGAAAACTCATGTAGATAGTCTCTGATTTTCACACATGCTGCACATGTATGAGTAGGGAATCTATGAAAGTTTTCCATATCCTAAGGGGAGTTCTGTCTCCTGTGAGCAAAAGCTATTGTAACATATCTAACTACATTTCACCTTTTTGATATTGCATTTCCAGCATTCTTTTTTAACAGCCACAAATTTCTTTTCTTTTTTATTTTTTATTATGGCCAATTCCAAATATGTACAGAAAGAGATAATATAGTATAATGTACCCTATTCTCATTTATCTATTGCTGTGCAACCAATACCCCAAACTTGTGTCACGAGTCAACAACCAACTTATTATGCTCATGGATTCTGAAGGTGAGAGGTTGGGGCAGTGCAGAGTGGGGATGGCTTGTTTCTGCTCCAGAATGTCTGCAGCCTTAACTGGAAAGACTAGAATAGCTGGTGTGACTGGAGTCATCAGGGCTGGAATGATGTGGAGGTTTCTTCTCAGTTGTCTGGTTTCTAAGCTGGGATGGCTTGAAGGCTCCACTCAGCTGGGACAGCACCTGGAGTACCTACTGGTGGCCTCTCCATTGGACTTGGGCTCCCCACAATATGGCAGCTGGGTTCCACAGGGAGCATCCTGAGAGGAAGTGCTGGGCAGCGAGCATGCCAAGGTCAGTGACAAGCTATGAGGTCTTTTAAGACCCAGACTTCTAAGTTACAGAGTGTCACATTTGCTATAGTATAATTTATTAAATAGTTATACGCCTACCTAATATTCAAGAGGAAGGGACATAGACCTTCACCTTTCTATGGGAGGATGGAAAAGTCAAATTACAGAAGAACATGTGGGGTGGAGGACGTTGTTATGGCCATTTTTAGAAAATAAAATCTGCTACAACAATCATGAACATGTCACTCAGTATCAATAATCGCCAACTCATGACCAATCCAGTTTCATACATACCCTTACCCACTTCCCTCTTCCAACTGTGATTATTTTTAAGTGAATTCTGAACATCCTATCACTTTACCTAGACACATTTTAGCCTATAACTCTAAAAAATATTTTCTAAAATAACCACAATGCAATTACCCCACCATAGAAAAGTTAACACTAACTTGTTTAATACAATTAAATATGTAGTTCATTCCCCTGATGGCCCTCATAAATGTTTTAAATATTTATTTGTTTGAGTTGTGACTGAAATAAAGGTGTTTCCAGCATTCTTGAATAGGTTTTTTTAACATGATTTCTTCCTTCAGAAGTGCATATGCATTTGGCCTGCTGGTCTGAAGAGCATCAGATTTGAGAATAAAGATTGAGGTTGATCACTATTAGCAATGCCTGATTTCCCTCTTGGTTGCAAATAAAGTATATTAATGAGACCATGTTTTTAATCTTAGGGTTTTCCATTTTCTGTTGGAATAATAGATAATTAATAACAAAATATAATACAATATTCAAATATTGCACAAACATTGCCCTAAAAGTTACAGAAGCAGTAACTTAGCTATAGTACAGATCTTACTTTACACGTTTCAAATAAAAAAAAAATTCCATATGAATTTAAGACCTAAATATAAAGATCAGAGATATGAAGCCATTAGAAGAAATATAGCATATATTTACTTACAAACTTGGAATAGGAAAGACAGAAATAAAAAAATCAATAACCGTGAGGGAAAGATTGACAAATTTGATGACATCAAAATTTTATAATTCATGGTAAAAAGCATCATAAATAAAATTAAAAGTAAGTTAAAAACTGGGAGAAAATATTTAGAAAATATGCAAAAGACAAAGGATAAATAGCTAAGATATATAAGGAATTCCTACAAATCAAGAAAAAAGATAGACAAGACGTGCACAAAGCAAATCAGAGAAGCAGAAATACAAATAGCCAATAAATAAATGGAAAAAATGCTCAACCTCATTAATAATAAGAAAAATGCAGATTAAAACTGATAAAATATCAACTTTATTGGACAGACAAAAGTTTTTCAAAGTTGATAATAGCTATTGATGTTGCGCATAATCTCATACATTGCTGAGGGGCTATAATTTGCTCCAATTACTTTGCAGACCAGCTCTTCAGCATCTAGTAAAATTTTTAATGGGCCTACCCCAAAATGCAACAATCCCACTTTTCCATATTTAATGCTAGAGAAATGCTCACAGACATGCACAATGATATATGATAATTATTTAAAATGTGATAATTATTAAAAATGATAATTATTTAAAGAGGAAATTTTTGAAAAACTTAAATATTCATCAACAGAACTGGATTCCCAAATTACATATACAATTATGGGATACTGTGCAGCACTTATACAAAGAAGGAAGACAAACAATAAGGAAGACCTATGTGTCCTGACCTAGAAAGATCTCCAAACAGTTGAGTAAGAAAAGCAAATTGCAGAACTATCTTTAAGGTACATTACAATGTATATAAACACACACACAGACCCATACACACACACATTGCTATAAATCATAAATCAGCAAACTTTTTCTGTGAAGGACTAGATAATAAATATTTTAGACCTTGAAGGCCAAGTGACAAATTGAGAATTTATTCAGGTACTTATATAACAAGAGAGAAAATTTTCCAGATATTTTTTATTGGTAAAATTCAAAAGATAATAATATTTAAAGATAATTTTTTTGTAATATGGGTCTACTAGTAAAAAGAGTTAATATGTTCTTTAGAGGATAGCAATTTGCTCTATTGGGTTTTAAAGTTACTGTTTTCTATCATCCGATTGACTACAAATGTTCATTTATAAAAATCATTTTTAGCTTGAAGCTGGTACAAAAATATGCAATGGGCTGTAATTTGCTGACCCCTGCTATGCCTAATCTATGGGTTCATGTGTGCAAATGTAAATTTATTATAAAAGAACTAAAGCATAGCGCATCGAGGTTATATAAGAGTAATGCTTTTCTCTAGATACTAAAATTGAAGAGAGGGTAATCAGTGGGAATTTTAATCTTAGCCATAACATGATTTTCAAAGAATCTTCATGTATTATTTTAAACAATAATTTCTCTTTGAATTTCATGGTTCCCTGATTGATCTCTAAAAAATTATTTTTATTTCATAGTTATATTTCCAAATGAAAAGATATCCAATAAATTTAAAAAGTTAAAATGTTAAGCATCATCATAAAGTCCCTTGGGAGATGGGAGAAAAATATGGAACTAGTAAACTTTATCACCAGGGAAGCCCTAGATATTGTCTCAAACATTAGGGACTCCACATCAATAGGCCAAGCCCTTAATCTGGAGACTTGCTCCTGTGAAGCTTATGTATGTAGTTGAGAAGCTTAGTCTACCTGTAAGTATGCCTCAGAGTTACTTCTGGAGGACCTCTTTTGTTGTGCAGATGTTGGCCTCTCTCTTTCTAAACCCAACTCTTCAAGTGAAATCATTGCCCTTCCCACTACATGAGACATGACATCCAGGGATGACTGTCTCCTTGGCAATGTGGGCTATGACTCCAGGGAGGCACCATGGGATTGACAATACTGTCCTGACCAAAAGGAGGAAAATAATTTTAATAAATAAGGTATCAGTGGCTGAGAGGGTTCAAATAGAGTTGAGAGGCTACTGTGGAGCCTACTCTTATGCAAGCTTCTGCTAGATATTGCTATTTATCATGGTTTGCCAAACCCCAATCAAAACCATTCCTACCAACCCTAAAGAACATCTAGGGCTTTATCTGAGATTTTTACAAAGTTTCCATGCACTATGATTACATTCCAGAAACCTACAACCTCCAGATAAGTTACTAGACCAGATAAAATCCTGAAACCTAGAGGGGCCAGCTTCTCCAGAGCATCAATTAGTTCCATCCCCCTATCCCATATTATTAATGGCCCCTTCCAACATGAAAAATTTAGAATGGGCATAGCCCAAATACCCCTAAAGATTGGGAGAAGGATCAAAGGGGAAGGTGGAGTTATAACAGAGAAGATAGTACTTAACAAATGAGTAGGACTGCTGAATCATTATACCTATATTTCTTTTTGTCCCCAGTATCTTAGAGAAGCCAGAAGTAAAAACCTAAAATTGTGGAATTGTAACCCATACCAAACTCAGAAATCTGCTCTACAACTAGCTGTTGTGATGTGCTTTCAAATTTATTGCTTTTTTGTATATATGTTTTTTTTTCACAAAAAAGAAAAGAAAAAGTTGATTGTTGTGATAAAAAAAAAATTAGTCCTTCTACCCTCCTATGCTCTGGAGCAACTAGAAGGAAAAATCTGAGAGGATGATGTGGCAACCCATGACACACTCTGCGATCTGTCCTGGAACTACTTGTTGAAGAGTGCTTTGAAAATTGTTGCTTTTTTCTTTCTTTGCTTTGTATATATGTTATATTATACAATAAAAAAGTTTTTTAAAAAGTGGATTGGGGAGTAAATACGCTGTTCAAATCCCTTTGACCTAGACCAGGGTCATGCTTCCAGAAGGATCCCCTTTGCTCTGACCTCTACACCTTCTGATTTTGGGTACCATAATGTACAGGGTTGAAGTCCTGACCTAATCCAACAATTAACTGGTGTTTAATGAGATTAAGTAGGCCTGTTTGTTAGCTGATGTTTTACCTACGTATTGATTAATTGTTAAATTGGTGTGAAAAGTGTTGTCAGTTTAATTGTTAATTGATGTGTTTGGTGTGTGTTCTGTACAGGGTTTGAGGCCCTGGCCCAAATTTGTCTTTTGATTATACTCCTAAAAAATGAGTAATCCAACAATTAACTGTTATTTAATGAAGTTAAGTAAGCCTATTTAAATGCTAGCCTGTGTGTTACCTGGGTATAGTAAAAGTTGATGCTTTTTAAATTGTTATTCGGTGTGTTAAGCATTTAACGCCTATTTGTTAGCTGGTGTGTTCAGTTTAGTTATTAATTGGTGTTGTTCTAGTTTGCTAGCTGACAGAATGCAACACACCAGAGATGGATTGGCTTTCAATAAAAGGGGATTTGTTTAGTTAATGTATAGTTCTTCAGAGGAAAGGCAGTCTAACTTTCAACTGAGTTTCTTTCTTATGTGGGAAGGCACAAGGTGATCTCTGCTGGCCTTCCCTCCAGGCCTCTGTGTTCCAACATCTTTCCCTCGGGTAATTCCTTTCTGCATCTCCAAAGGCCTGGGCTGAGCTGCAAGTGCTGAGATGAGGTATGCTGAGCTGCTTGGGCTGTGCTACATTGAGCTCTCTTATTTAAGCACCAGCCAATTAAATCAAACATCATTCATTACATCAGGCATGCCTCCTAGCTGACTGCAGATGTAATGAGCAACA
>PVIY010002948.1:83218-120162 GCA_004026745.1 Myrmecophaga tridactyla
TGCATCTCCAAAGGCCTGGGCTGAGCTGCAAGTGCTGAGATGAGGTATGCTGAGCTGCTTGGGCTGTGCTACATTGAGCTCTCTTATTTAAGCACCAGCCAATTAAATCAAACATCATTCATTACATCAGGCATGCCTCCTAGCCGACTGCAGATGTAATGAGCAACAGATGAGGTTCACGTACCATTGGCTCATGTCCACAGCAACAGAACTAGGCACCTTCACCTGGCCAAGTTGACGACTGAATCTAACTAGCACAGGTGTGTTCCTGCATTTGTTTTGTTTCTTTTTAAAAAATTTTTTCCCTGCATTTGATTTGGTCAAACATTTGGTTACTGATTATGGAAATTCTTTTAAAAAGGGAACCTTTGCACTGTATTGAAAAGATTTTGGTTATGAATCTATAAAAAAGGTTTTATTTCTGTAACATAATCTGGCCTCAATATGATTTAAAATGGAAATACCATTATAGTTAAAGATATTACGGTTAGAATTGTTCCGCAAAAATGTAGAAATGATATGAAATAATATATTCAATCCTTTATTTGTCCCTTTCAAAAAGTATTTCTGCATTTCTGTTTTTTGGTAACTGATTTTCTATTTGTGTCTGTCTGCATTTTTGATGTATATTCTTAAAACTTTGGATGGTAATAGCAAATTAATAAGAAAATCCTTTAAGAGCTCTATTTGAACTGCTTAGAGATCATCAGGTGCCTGATCTAAATATATAAATTGGTACTTCTGAAGTAAAAGAGTAAATAGAGAAAAAAATATCTCTGAACAGCAAGATTCAAAACCTTAGTTTTGCAATTACTGTAAACAAATACAATTACAATAAACAAATGTCTAACTGGACATTAGAAAGAAACCAACCCTGGAATTTCCTTAAGGCAGCAGAAAACTGCCAAAGTTTCCTTAAGGCAGCAGAAGACTGCCTCTGGAAAAAGCAAAGACCTTTTCCAACTGTCCTGGTCATAGCTTTTGGTAAAATAGATCTAATAACTGAAAATAGTTAAAGAAGGACATAGGGACTCTCAAAATTCCATGGCCCTCACCTAAAATTTTGAAATCCAAAATTAAAAAAAACATGTGTGTGTGTGTGTGTGTAAAATAATGAATGGCTTTTGGACTATCACTTCTCTTAGGCAAAAAGCAATATAATAATTATCCCAACTTCACAAGACCCACAGGGAGCTTGTAGAAGGAAAATACCTTAGAAGAAGCAGAGATACTATTACTAGAAATGTGAAAAGAGATGCTGAATGGGCATTGTATTAGTTAGGGTTCTCTAGAGAAACAGAATCAACAGTGAACACACGCAAATATAAAATTTATAAAAGTGTCTCACGTGACCGTGGGAATACAGAGTACAAAATCCTCAGGGCAGGCTGTGAAGCTGATAATTCCGATGGAGGGTCTGGATGAACTCCACAGGAGAGGCTCACCAGCCAAAGCAGGAAGAGAGAGTGTCTCTTCTGAATCCTCCTTAAAAGGCATCCAGTGATTAGATTAAGCCTCACTCATTGCAGAAGACACTCCCCTTTGGCTGATTACAAATGGAATCAGCTGCGGATGCAACTGACATGATCATGATCTAATTCTATGAAATGTCCTCATCACAACAGACAGGCCAGCACTTGCCCAATCAGACAAACAGGTACCACCACCTGGTCAAGTTGACACATGAACCTCACCATGACAGGCAGCAAGAATAATAACAAATATTTCTTCATAGTAAAATTTAGCATGTTTGCGTTTATGCCATGAGCAGTAATAGGGGAAGGACAGATGGGGGAAGTATAGAAAATTTTTTAAGTATCAAGATTTTAAAACTGTATTTTAAAAGAACTAATGCAATTTGATGATGCATTAGATTTGGGGACAAGACGAATAGAGTAGCAAGTATTAGCCTCAAATTTCTAGCAACATTCACTGGGTGGATGGTGTTGGCATTTACAGAAATTTGGACTCTGGAGGATTATTTGATTAATGCCTTGGGAAAAAAACATGAGTAAGTCCTACTTTGCCTGGAACTGTTCTGGGAACCCTGTCAGTCCATGGCACACATGGATGGTTGGCCACCATGTTTGAGATGCCTAAGAGACATTCAGTAAAGTTGTTGAATAACATGTATGAGCTGTATCTGCAGAAGAAGACTCTTGACTGAAGATGATGTTCGAGAATTCATAGCATGGAAATGCCATTAATGACAAGGGAGTGGATGAATTCACCTAAAGAAAGACTAAATAATGAGAAAACAAAGGGCTTTAGACTAAATTTTTTAGGAATTCCAACAGCAAGCAGTTGGGTTGTGAAGGAAGAACCCCAGGGAAACTCAGTTGTAGACCAGAAAATTAAGAAATATATGAAAGCAATGAATTGAGTTGTCCTTATACTGTTTACTCTAAACAAATTTCTAAACCTTGCTTTTCTGCATTTAAATTTGGATAATAGTAATATTTACCCTGTAATCTTGTTGTAATGTTTAAAAGGTATCCAAATAACTATTGGGCATGTGCAGAACAAATTAAACTCAATATACCCAATGGTAGCCCATGACAAATTCTGGAATCTGTCCTGTAACTACTTGTTGAAGAGTGTTCTGAAAATTTTTGCTTCTTCCTTTCTTTGCTTTGTATATATGTTATATTATACAATTTTAAAAGTTAAAGAAAATTCAATATACTCAAATTAAATTCATCTTTCCACCTATCTCCGCATCCTCTACCATGTTCACTGGCCTCAGATGGCATCCAGTGAGACAACACAGAAATTCAAGACTCATGCTAGGCACTTTCCTCTTTCTGGCCCTTTAGAGCCAATCCAAATCATGTTGATCTTATGCAGTTATGACCTTCTACTCTGTATCTCTACCACTGTCACTCTATTCCAGCTACTTCCCTCTTGCCTGGACCTTGACAGTGTCTGCTTAGCTCTTCTACCCACATCTGCTTGCCCACCTCCTTCCCATTACCACTCCAATAGACACTTTGGCACAATCTGGAGACAAACAGTAGCCTACTACAAGGCCTCTTCACTAGCACCATATCAGTGTTTCTACAAGGTCTGTTTCCCACACAAGCCACCTTCCTTATTAACTCCTCATTTGGAGTCAACAAAGCAGGTAATACGTCCATCCCACTTCAGAGCACTTATTTCTTCAGAGAGCCCCAAACTAGTTGACACCTGGTCAAAGTTCAAGAAGAATTTGAGAGTCTATTCAAGATTAGTCTATATGAGATTAGGATACCTAGTCCTTGTCTCTCCACCCCAATCCCATCTCTATTTCCATTACATATGCTGGAACTTTCCCTTCTCTGCCCCATGTTTATTCAGTCTTTATACTTTTTACTCTACACTGTTAACAGTGCCTGGGTGTAGCCATAGGTAGTGTTCTACTGAAATTCACTTTATGATACTTTTTCGTCCTGAGTATAATTAGTAGGTTCTTCCAGGCCCTTCATCATCCCAAAGATAGGTGACCAAAATTGGGCAATCACTCCCCGCTGGGGATCTTTTTAATAATCCACCAGCCTGTTGGCACAGTATTGGGTTATTGTGTGTGAGCCCTGGGGCTTATAAGTCCTTATGGTTCTTGGGATACTTCCTGCTTTCTCTGATACCCTTTGACTCACTTGCTAGTTCCTAATATCCACTTTCTTACCCACACAGAGAGAAACACATATTTACAATGTATATACAAACATATACTCAATATTAAAAAGTAGAAACCCTGTCTATAGCTATAGAAAAATGCACATTAATGTTTTATAGATAGGCACCTGCACAAAACAAACAGACAGAACATCTTCATTATTTAACATTTTATTTTTAACAATATTTATTGTGAAATATCACATATATACAAAAAAGCAATAAATTTGAAAGTACATCTTAACAAGTACTTATGAAACAGACTTCAAAGTTTGGTATGGGTTACAGTTCCACAGTTTCAGGTTTTTCCTTCTAGCTGCTCCAAGACACAGGAGACGAAAAAGAAATATCAATATAATATTTCAGCAGTCGTACCCTTTTGTTAAATCCTGGCTTCTCTGTTGTAACTCTTTGTTCTCCTTTGATTCTTCTCCCAATCTTTAGGGATATTTGGGTATGCCCATTATAACTTCTTCATGCTGAAAAGGGGTGTCAACAATATGGGGTAGGGAGATGGAACTGGTTGATGTTTTTGGAAATACTGATGCTTCTGGCTTTCAGGATATATCTGAAGGATAAGAATTATCTGAAGGTTTTAGGTTTCTGAAGAGTTAACTTAGGGTGTGCAGTTTTTGTAGGAGCTTAGATAGAGCTCTGGGTGTTCTTTAAGGTTAACAGGAATGTTGTTGGTTGACCTTTGAGTAAATCATGGCAATTAGCAATATCTAGCTGAATTTGCAAAGGAGTAGCCTCCAGAATAGTCTCTGAACTCTATTTGAGCTCTCTTAGCCCCTGATAACTTATTTTGTTACACTGCTTTCCCCCTTTTTGGTCAGGAAGGCATTGTGGATCCCACAGTGCCAGGGCCAGACTCATCCCTGGGAGTTATGTGCCATGTTGCCAGGGAGAATCACAACCCTGGGCATCATGCCCCACATAGGGGATGCCTTTTGAAATATAAATTTGATCATGTCACATCACCTAATCCTGGCTTGGAGCACTTTCAATTGTTTCCCATTGCTCTAAGTATTCAAAAAGGCCCTTCACTATTAACTCCCATGTCCCTAAGCTTCCCCTCACTCTCCTTAATCCAGCTGCCTCAATCTCCCCTCACTCCTCTTACTTTCTGGGGTCCATCACACCCCAGGACTTTTGCACATGTCATATATTTAGCTTTAAAAATATATCCACCATCTTTGCCTAGTCATTTTCTAGTCTCTTCAACTCATATTACCTCTTCATGAATCCTCACACTAATTCAAATCCTGATAAGTAAAATCTAGTAAGCCCAACATGAGGCACCCACACTAAGACCCATGTCCGCAAAGCCAAAAATCTAAGCTATTTCTATTTCCTGTAAATGACCAAAATTAAAACAAAATTTAAATATAGCCAGTTTTCAGCAGCTAACTTCCACATTCCCAAGCAACCACCTGCTCCTCACTTTGTGAGAGCCTACCCAAGTAAAATAGAAGCTTAATGTAGCCAATCAGAACATTTCCTCACTTGTTTCCACATTTTGCCCTCTATGAGGTTCTCCTTTCCACCTCCTCAGGGGAGCTCCCTTCTACTTTCTGAATGGGATGCTGCCCAATTCATGAATTGGTCAATAAAGCTATGAGATCTTAAATTGCATGAAAAGTCTTTCTTTTGTCATCCCCTGTCATACATATATAAAATATCATGAGACTTCCAGGAAGATGGCAGACTAGGATAGGCTGAGTTCACCTCTGCTCCACGGAACAACTATAAAAGTGACAGAAAAATGGCCAAGACTGTGGTTCCAGGCTATGAGTGGCCAGAGAGGGACTTCTACATTATATAAGGAGGAACTGGATGAAGAAGCAGAGAAATTACAATTGAGAGGTCAGAGTGAGTTTACCCGCACCTGAAGCAGACTGCAATGCACAGGCTGGAGTGGAGCTGAAGGCACACTATGCTCCCGCATTCCACCATAGATCAGCTTGAGAGGTCTTCCCTCTCAGCTCCACAGCTGGGAGCTCCTGTGGGGAACCCAGAAGCCAGCAGACTTGGTTTACCTATGCACAGAGACCTTGCCAAGCAGTGCCAACCCCTACTCCTGAGGCAGGCTGCTGTGGGCTCCTGGTTTTGGCTGAGACTAGGGGTCCTCCGCTGGGGTCTGGCTGCTTTTAAACTCTTGCCACAAAGGCTCAGAGTGCTCCCAGCATGCATAGGTGGAGAAGTGGGGACATGGGGGGCAAGCTGTGCTGCACCACCAGGCCCTCCTGGGCCGGCTGTGGGCAGGGGTTGAAATACTCAGTCCCACAGCCCAAAGTCTGTCCATTCAGGAACCTGAGAACAACCAGACCCATTGTACCCACAAGTGGATTCTTTGCTGTTGCCCTGACTGGATTTTCACCTGGAAATCACTTGGATCCCAGCACACCTGGGGAGAGGCAGGCCTATGAGGAAGAGGTGGCCCAAGAGCACTATCTGCTGAGAAGACATGGAAAGTGCAGTCTGGCAAACTTCTTTTCTCCTAGCTTTTAACAGATCATCAATGAAAGTTGTAACCTCCTGCACCAGACTTGGCTTGGTGGGGAAATTACTGACAATCCAAGTGCAAAAGGAGACCTTCAACACAAACCCAAGCAGCCACAAAATCTTAGACAAGCAAGGGAGACCAACTTTCAAAATAAGCCTATCAAGATAATTAAATGTGTCAAAGGCAGGAGACAATCACAAAGCACACAAAGATACAATAAAATATGGCCCAGCCAAATGACCAAATTAAAATACTGGAGGGGACACAGAATTTGGAACAACTAGTCAAAGATATCCATACAAATCTCCTAAATAAGTTCAATGGATTGCTTAAAGACATAAAACGACAAAAAGACACTAGAGGAGCATAAAGATGAATTTCAAAGAAAAATAGCAGATCTTATGGAAATGAAAGATACTGTGAATCAAATAAAAAATGTACTGAAAATCTAGAGTCAACACCAAGAGCAGAGAGATGAAACAAAGAAACAGACATATGGAGATGCTAAGCTAAGAGATGAAACCCAGAATCTGCCCCATAGAAACTAAGTAAGAACCCACAGATGCTTAGCCAGAAAACCATTGGAAACTGGAGTGGAGAGAGCCATTTGAAACCAGAAGGTGGGAGCAAAGAGCCAGCAGATGTCACCATGTGCCTTCCCATGTGACAGAGGAACTTGAACACTGTCTTTCTTGAATGAAGGCATCCTCTTCTTGGTGCCTTAACTGAGACATTTTCATTGTCTTAGAACTATAAATTTGTAACCTAATAAGCCCCCTTAGTAAAAGTCTCTCTCTATATATATATATAAATATATATATAATATGTACATATATATATACCCAAACACACCAAAGACACAAAACATCAGATTTGAAGAAGGAGAAGAAAGAATAAGTGAACTAGAGAACAGAACAACTGAATTCAAATGCACAAAAGAATAAATGGCAAAAAAAAAAAATGAAAAATGTGAATTGGACCTCAGGGAAATGATGGACAACACAAAGCTCACAAATAAGAGAGTCACTGGTGTCCCAGATGCAGAAGAGAAGAGTAAAGGGCTAAGAAGATTATTTCAGGACATAATTGGGGAAAATCTCCCAACCCTTAGAAAAAATATGAATATACAAATCAAAGAAGCCCAATGAACTCCAAATAGAATAAACCCAAATAGACCCATTATAAGACATATACTAATCAGATTTTCAAATGCAGATAGTGATAAAAGCAGCAAGATGTAAAGTGGTTCACCACATACAAGGTGAGGCACATAAGATTAAATTCAGACTACTCAACAGGCACCATGGAGGTGAGAAGGCAAGTGGTATGATGTATTTAAGATTCTAAAAAAAAAAATTCCAGCCAAGAATTCTTTATCCAGCAAAGCCGTCCTTCAAAAGTGAGGGAGAGAGTAAAAATTTCACAGACAAACAAATACTGAGAGAATTTGTTAACAAGAGACTGGCCCTGCAAGATATACTAAAGGGAGTTCTGTGCTGAAATAAAGACAGGAGAGAGGAGTAATTTAAAAGATAAAAAGAAAGAGGGGGAGAAATAAAAACCAAAGAATAAGATGGAAGATTGAAGAACTGCCTTTACAATAATAACTTTGAAAGTTAATGGACTAAACTCACTGTGCCGGTTTGAATCCGTTGTGTACCCCAGAAAAGCCAAGTTCTTTAATCTTCATTCAATATTACTAGGTGTGAGCTTTTTGATTATCCATGGAGATGTGACACACCCAACTGTGTGTGGTAACTTTTGATTAGACGGTTTCCATGGAGATATGTCTCTACCCATTCAAGGTGAGGTTGCTTACTGGAGCCCTTTAAAAGAGAACCATTTTGGAAAAAGTTGTAGAGCAACCAGAACCAACAGAGTCCACACAGCCAGAGACCTTTAGAGATAAAGAAGGAAAATGCCCCTTGGGGAGTTTCACGAAACAAGAAGCTGGGAAAGAAAGCTAGCAGATGTCACTATGTGCCCTCTCAGCTAAGAGAGAAAGCCTGAATTTCATCAGCCTTTCTTGAGTGAAGGTAACCTCTTGTTGGTGCTTTAATTTGGATGTTTTCACAGCCTTAGAACTGTAAACTTGCAACTTAATAAATTCCCCCTTTTTAAAAGCCATTCCATTTCTGGTATATCGCATTCTGGCAGCTTTTGCAAACTAAAACACTCACCAATTAAAATATAGACTGGAAGACAGATTTTGGGCTAATAGACCATCTTATCTCTTGCTACATGCCTAGGAATAAACTTTTTCTCTCTGAAACCATGGTATCTCAGGAATTGGACATTTGAGTGCACCAGGCAAAATAATCCACTACCTCTGTCCATTAACAATTTGGCTAGAAGCCTCAGCTGAGGAGGTGAGCCAAGTAAAGTGAGCCTTTTGAGGTCATGGGACTGAATTTAGTCTAGTGGCTCAACAATTGGGCTTTCTCTGTTCTGCCAGTACTCTAGAGATTTCTGGCTCCTTATTAAAAAGCTTCAAAGAGAGAAACCATTTCCAGTTCCATATCTGGACATCTAACTGGGTGAGTGGGTCAACAAGGAGTCAAAGTAGACAAGTGAATAAATAAAATATGGTGATTCAAGTCCCCAGGCTTTAAGGTCTGGTCCTGCTTCCAGAACAATCTCCTTACTCTGACCTCTATGCCTTCTGTTTTCTGAGTACCATGCTGTACAGGGTTTGACGCCCTGACCTAAATTTGTCTGTTGGGTAAACTCCTAGAAAATGAGTAATCCAACAATTGATTGGTATTTAAACTCAGTAGGTGTCTTTAAGTGCTCGCTGGTGTGTTACCTAGGTATAGTAAGCACTTAATGCCTGTTTAATTATTAATCAGTGTGTTAGGCATTTAATTCCTGTTTAATTGTTACTTGGTGTGTTTGGTCTAGTTATTAATTGGTGTATTACTTAAATATAATAAGTGTCAAGTGACTGTATAAATTTGTTAGTTGGTAAGTTCCTGCATATGTATTGATCAAATGTTCCTAATTGGTTACTGAATATAGAAATCTTTTAAAAAGGAAACCCTTGGGCTGTATTGAAAATTGAAAAGCTTTTAGGTATGAATCTATAAAAAAGGATTTATTTCTGTAACATAATCTGGCCTCACAAAGATTTAAAATGAAAATACTACCATTAGTTAAAATTAAAGATATTAATGGGGGAGAGACAGGAGTTAAGGGGAGGTTTAGATTTCCTATTTGGTGAGGATGTGTTTATTGGTCATCTTTCTCTTGGGAACAATGAAATCATCTAAAATTGAGAGTGTTGATGGCCTGTGGACTTTGGGCATTGTGCATGATGCTTAATGAACGCAGGTGGCTGAAGTAGGGAGAAGTAGATTGGTGAATGATGGTGTACACATATGATTGAATACTGTGCAGCTACAAAAGGAACAAAGTCGTGAGGCATGCAGTGATGTGAATGAACCTGTGGGACATTTGATGAGGCAAAATAAGCCAGAAATGAAAGAACAATTATTGTATGGTCTCCTTTAAAAAATGCTCCCAAGAAAACAGGAACCTAGATTGTAAGCTCTTATAGCAGACACATTTAGTCCAGAGTGGTAATTATTATTTCTGGATTTTGAGAGGCTATTTTATATATCTATAACCTGGAATTTAAAGATAAGAACAAAGCCAAATCAGGTCGGGATTAAGGTAATTCAGAACATAGGGGTAAGGAAGACATTATCTATATTTTAGAATCACACCTACTCTTTGAGAACAAAGAAAGAAAGGTTTGTTTTGTCTGGAACCTAAATTTTCTGTAGCACGTAATCTAACTCAGTCTGTCTGGATAGCTCATTTAAACAATTGAAACACAAGGAGCCCAGAATAAGAATGAGGGCCTTTAATCTTGTATAGCTTAATGTAATGCCTGGATACATCCTAGAATATATTAAGCAGATAATCAAAAAGTATTGGCAAAGTCCCTTGAGGGATGGGAGAAAAAATATGGAACTATTCATCTTTACCATCAGGGAATCCCCTGATCCTGTGTCAAACATTAGGGACACCCAAATCAATAGGCGAAGCCCTTAATTTTGAGGCTTACTCTTGTGAAGCTTATGTAGGTAGCAGAGAAGCTTGGCCTACCCATAGGTATGCCTAAGAGTTACTTCTGGAGGACCTCTTTTATTGCTCAGATGTGGCATCACTCTCTCTAAGCCCAACTCCATAAGTGAAATCATTGCCCTACCCCCTACAAGAGACATGACATCCAGGGGTAAAAGTCTCCCTGGCAGTATGGGAGATGACTCCCAGGGATGAATCAAGCCCTGGAACCATGGGATCAACAATTCAATCCTGACCAAAAGGGAGAAAAGAAGTGTAACTAGTAAAGTATCAGTGACTGAGAGAGTTCAAATAGAGTCAAGAGGCTACTCTGGAGGTCACTCTTAAACAAACTTCAGTTAAACATTGCTACTATTCTAACTTGCCAAATTCCAACCAAAACCATTCTAGGCAATCCTAAAGAACACCTAGGGCAATATATAAGATTCTGCAAAGGTTCCATGCAGTAAGGTGACTTTCCAGAAACCTACACCTCCAGATGGGTCCCGGGACCAGATAAGTCCTGAAACCTAGAGGGCCCCACTACTAAAGAACATTAGCTAGTTCCATCCTTACCCCATATTATTGACAGCCCATTTCAACATGAAAAGTTAGAATGGCCATAGCCTAAATACCCCTAAAGAGTGGGAGAAAGATGAAAGATGATGGTAGAGTTATACAGTGAAGGTAGGGTTTAACAAACAAATATGATTGCTGAATCATTACATTGATATTTCTTTTAGTCTCCAGTATCTTAGAGCAGCTAGAAGTAAAAACCTAAAATTGTGGAATTGTAACCCATGCCAAACTCTAAAATATGTTCTACAACTAATTGTTGTGCTGTGCTTTCCAATTTATTACTTTTTTGTACATATGTTATTTTTCACAAAAGAAAAGAAAAAAAAGTTGATTGCTGTGATAAAAAAAATATTATTCCTTCTAGCCTCCTATGTTCTGGAACAACTAGAAGGAAAAATCTGAGAGGATGGTATGGCAACCTATGACACACTCTGCAATCTGTCTTGGAACTACTTGTCGAAGAGTGCTTTGGAAACCATTGCTTTTTTCTTTCTTTGCTTTGTATATATTTATATTATATGATACAAAAAGTTTTAAAAAATGAATGATATTACAGTTAAAATTGTTCTGCATAAAGGTAAAAATGTTATGAGATAATATATTCAATCCTTTATTTGTCCCTCTCAAAAGTATTTCTGTTTCTGTCTCTTGAGTAACTAGATATCTATTTGTGTCTGTCTACCTGTTCAATGTATATTTTCATAGCTCCAGATGGTAGTAACAAAGTAACATTTTTTTCCAAAATGTTCTATGGGAATTGCTTAAGAAATAAATAGGTGGTTTTATAAATTTTATATAAAACTGGTACTTCTGAAGTAAAAAAAGAGAGACGGGGAGAGAAAACTCTCTGAATCACAAAATTCAAAACTTTAATTTTGCAATTACTGTAACAAACCTGAACATTAGAAAGACACTGCCCCTGGAATTTCCCTAAGGCAGCAGAAAACAGCCAAAGGGCTGCTTCTGGAAAAGGCGAAATCTTTTTTCAATTCTCCTGGTCACAGCTTTTAGTAAAATATATCTAATAATTGGAAATAGTTAAAGAAGGGCATAGGAACTCTCAAATACCACCTGGCCCTCACCTAAAACTTTCAACAAGCCAGGGTTCATTCTGCCCCAGCCCTAATCATCTAAAGCAGTTAAGGGAGAAGGGTTAAGCACAGAAGGATGGGGGAAGTGTGGTGTAGAATTCTTCTGTAACTTGGCCTGGAGACTGGAAATGGCAGGCATAAAAAAAGCTACAGATAAGCTATATTTGTTAATATTATTTTTTCCAATAATGCCTTGGCAATGGTAACTATAGAAATCAGAGCATTATCAAAATATATACAGCTTTGGAATAGGAGTAACTGAATAAAATCTAATTACCAAATTTCAGTAAATAAAATGAAAGATCTTTGAAAGATATGGAAAAGTTTTCTTAGACTTAGGCTTGGGACAAATTAAACAATTGCAGTATATTTTCCAAACTTGATAGTCAATGTACTTTTTAAAATTGTTTGTAGTTTTAAAATATTATGAAAATAAAGAGATTTTTTTCAACCTCCAATAAAAGGACTCTTCGATAAATTTTGAATAAGCAAATGAGATTTTATTCTGTTTGGATATGTTCTCCCTAAATTTATACAAGCTTACTAATAAAATAAGCTAGTATTATAAGTACATTCTCAATATTCCTCTTAAAAATAGCCTAACTAGATAGGTTAGGTTACATTAACTGAGCAATATACCAGGCAAATGGTGACACTCATAAAATATAATAAAATAAGAATATGCTGATGCTTCAAACATATTCTATTTAAGAAATCAGTTAAGTTTAGTAAAAAATATAAATAGATTTTTTATAACCTTTATTATCTGGATTTCAAAGAATCTGGTTTTGGTTAACTTGGCCATCTGTTATTTCAGTATGTAGAAGAATTTGAATTTGTAATAGTTTTGTTAATGTCAATCAGTATATTTTTGTTAGCAAATGCTCACATGAATAGAGAAGACATCATTCTTAGTTTTGAAGAGTTTATATTCTAGTTAGAATATACATGTACTAGGGCACAATATAAGTAATAAAGAAATAAAAGTGTTGGAAGAATTTAAAAAGCAGATAGGTCAAGAATGACCTCACAGAAGAGATGACACTTGTAAGACCTTTAATAAGAAAGTAGCATTTAAACAAATAGAGCTCTGCACTAGTTTTTTCCTAAAAACTATAACTTAGTTTTGTGAACTAAACATATTCTGGTATTATTCAGCACTTGGGAATAATGTGAAAATTTTGAGTTTTATTTTTTTCTGGATACAAGTCCCTTAAATATTGAAAAACTGATTATATTTCTAATGTGGGGCTTTTCTGATCTTTGAGGGTAGTGCTGAATTAGACTGAGAGATTTATTGCAAAGTAATCATTTGTGTGTTGTAGCTATAAAGTATATAGATGCTTGGGTTGTTCCAAACCCAAGCATAAATTTCCTCCATCTTCCATTATTTTGTAATATCTCTGCCTCTTCTCTCTTTCATGAATACTGTTATTGAAAGAAAGTATGCATGTTCAAAAAGCTTTGTGAATTTATTACCAAATTTATTTCTGATTATGTGTAGCCTGGATAAACTATAGGTAGAAATGATATACAAAGTGGTAGAAAGTTTAAAAAATGAATTTTGTTTGTCGTAATCATTGCTGACTAAAGCCCTGAATGGATATAGAAAGTGGTAGAGAGTTGGAGGAAGTGAATTGTGTGTGTTATATTCATTGTTGACTATAAACCTTGAATGAATATAGAGAGTTAGACAAAAGTGAATTTTGTCTGTCATAGTCAGTATTGACAAAATGTAATGTCTGTTTATCATACATTAAAGAAAAAAAAGAAAGAAAACTTTTATAGAGCATGAAATCATGTTGGTTTGTCCAGGTTAGTGTGATGCCCCTATATATCCCAGAGCAATTTGGGTAGTGAACAAAGTAGTATTTGCAAAGTCCCCCTGGGGGGTTGTTCTTATGCATTATACAGATGTCCCTTTTTAGTTTATAGTGTATTGGAGTGGTTGGAAGGAAGCAACTGAAATTGTTGAGCTGTGTTCCAGTAGCCTTTATTCTTGAAGATTGTGTAATGATATAGCTTTAACAATGTGACTGCATGATTGTGAAAACCTTGTGTCTGATGCTCCTTTTATCCAGGGTGTGAACAGATGAGTAAAAAATATGGATAATAAATAAATAAATAAATAATAGGGGGTGTTTTAGTTTGCTAGCTGCCAGGATGCAACACACCAGAGATGGATTGACTTTTAATAAAAGGGGATTTATTTTGTTAGTTCTTCAGAGGAAAGGCAGCTAACTTTCCACTGAGGTTCCTTCTTACATAGGAAGGCACAGGATGGTCTCTGCTGGCCTTCTCTCTAGGCCTTTGGGTTCCAATTGACTTTCCCCAGGGTGATTCCTTTCTTCATCTCCAAAGGCCTGGGCTGAGCTGAGAGTGCTGAGATGAGGTATGCTGAGCTGCTTGGGCTGTGCTACCTTGCACTCTCTCATTTAAGCACCAGCAAATTAACTCAAACGTCATTCATTGCAGCAGGCACACCTCCTAGACGACTGCAGATGTAATCAGCAACAGATGAGGTTCACGTACCATTGGCTCATGTCCACAGCAACAGAACTAGGTATGTTCACCTAGCCAAGTTGACAACTGAATCTAACTACCACGGGGGGATAAAGGGTAAAATAAATTGGGTAGATTGAAATACTAGTGGTTAATGAGAGGGAAGGTAAGGGGTATGGGATGTATGAGATTTTTTATTTTTTTCTTTTTATTTCTTTTTCTGGAGTGATACAAAATTTCTAAAAATGATCATGATGGTGAATACACTACTATGTGATGATATTGTAAGCCACTGACTATACACCATGTATGGACTGCATGTGTGAAGATTTGTCAATTTTTTTTTTTTTTTTTTTTTTGCATGGGCATGTACTGGGAAGCGAATCCAGGTCTCTGGCATAGCAGGCAAGAACTCTGCCACTGAGCCACCATTGCCTGCCCAATAAAAATATTTTTTTTTAAAAGAAAACTTTTGTGTCAAATCAGCTAGTCATACAAAACTAAATTTAATTTTCTCCCTTTTAAATTAATGTGAACTGTTAGTCTGCTCCTAATGTAAAGTTTTTAAAAAGTTTTTCTTAATCATCTAAGTACTCTGTTTAGAAAACAAAGACTGAACATCATAACAATATCCTTGTTAATGTTTATGTTGGCCTTATCATATTTTATTTCAGAAAACAAGTCTCACTATTGAGGGAAAATTGCTACAAATAATTTTTTTCTTTCCCCTCATAAAAGTAAGGGGCTAAACATAAAAGGTGTTTGGGAAGTATCATAAAAGGGATTTTCTATCCTATTGCTGGTTAAATTTGTATACATAAAATATTATTCATATATTTTGAGACTATATAAATTTCCCCCAAATTTGACAGTATTCTCACTGTCCATGTTATATCTTGACAGTAATCTGTATGATGTTAAATAATGGTATGGTGTGGTTAGCCTGGCTTTTGTTATTCTTTAAAAAAAAGTACAAATTATAGAAACAGCCAAATTTACTTGTCAGTTGCACTGCTTTGTTCTAATACTTCTCTAAAAGTATATGTGGTCAGTTATAGATCAGAGCTCCATCTGTAACAAGGAACGACTTTAGAAGAGAGGCAAGACAAATAAATAAATTATATTTTATCTGTTAATTAACATGATTCTTGGAATTATATGAAGGTGAAACAGAACCAAACCTCTGCTATTGTTTGTTAAAATAAAACAACTGTCTAATGTTTTTATTTCTGGAAGTAGCTTTGTTTAAAATGCTTATAAAAATTAGAGCTTAGGAAAAAATTAGAGTTTAGGTTTTAAGATTTAACTGTTATCTTTAAACTCTGAAACATTTTGCTCTTTGTACAATCCAGTAGTGCCCTGCAACTTTAAGAATCTGTGTGACACCTGAGACTCAGATTTAGTTCTCCATCTCTGAAAGTCAGTATAACTCCAAATAGCAACTGCTATAAGTATTTACAAAGTTCCTTAAGGGACTGGGAAGAATAGAACTATTAAACTTTCCCACCTGGGGACTTCCTGGCATTTTTCTTAAGCAAGCGAGTCTCCAAATTTAATAAGCCAAGGCCTCAATCTTGAAGCTTTCCCTTATGAAACTTATTTCTATAATAGCAAACTAAATCTACTTGTAATTAACACCTACGAATAATCTCCAGAGAACTTCTGTGGTTACTCAAATGTGAGCTCTCTCTAAGCCAAACTCTGACCCTCCCCTACAAGGGACATGATTTCCAGGGATGTAAGACTGGCATCATGAGACATACATCCCAAGGATGAGCCTGGCACTGGCATTGTGGATTACCTAACCAAAAGGGGGAAAATAAATAGAATTTCAGGGGCTTAAAGATTTCAAATTGAGTCAAGAGTTCATTCTGGAGATTACCGTTATACAAGTTTCAGACAGATATTGCAAACTACCACAATATGGCAAACTCCAACCAACAATGTTCCTGGAAACTCTGAAAGATATCCTGGGCATTATAAAATTTTTCTTATTAAGTTTGTTCTTCAGAGACTTAAATCCTCCAGATTGTTCCAGTGGTGATTAAGATCTGAAACCCACAAATACCAGATTCTCCAAGAACTAGTTTCATCAGTATCATCCCTTTGCCCCTTAATGACAATGCCCCTTTTCAACCTTGAAGCAGTTAGAAGAGTAATTGCCCAGTTATTCCTCAAGATTGAGAGATAATTATCAAATGGAGGGAGAAATTGTAACTGAGAAATAGGATTTAAGGGATTATTTTTAATACTGATACAGATATTCCTTTTTGCTCTCTGGTACATTGGAGTAGATAGAGGAAAATATCTGAAATCTCTAAATTGTAATTCAACTGCGTTGATCTCTGATAATGATTGTATAGCCTTTATTTTTGCCCCTGTGTGGTAGTTAGATTCAGTTGTCAACTTGGCCAGGTGAACGTACCTAGTTTTGTTGCTACGGACATAAGCCAATGGTACGTGAACCTTATCTGTTGCTGATCTACATCTCAGTCGGCTAGGAGCCGTGCCTGCTGCAATGAAGGACGTTTGACTTAATTGGCTGATGCTTAAATGAGAGACTGCGACATAGCACAGCCTAAGCAGCTCAGCATTCCTCATCCCAGCACTTGCAGCTCAGCCCAGGCCTTTGGAGATGCAGAAAGAAGTCACCCCGGGAAAAGTTGTTGAAACCCAGGGGCCTGGAGAGAAGGCCAGCAGAGATCGCCCTGTGCCTTCCACATAAGAAAGAACCTCAGTGGAAAGTTAGCTGCCTTTCCTCTGAAAAACTAACAAAATAAATCCCCTTTTATTAAAAGCCAATCCATCTCTGGTGTGTTGCATTCTGGCAGCTAGCAAACTAGAACAAATTTGGTACCAGGGAGTGGGGTGCTGCTGTGGTTTGCAAATACCAGATCTGTTGGAACAGTTTTTTGCATGGCTAAGGGGAATATTTTGGAGGAACCATGAAGAGAATGATGGAGAAGTTCTGGAGTGCTTGAGGAGACTGTTGGTGTAAATGGAACTACTACCAATCTTGACAAAGGAGGACACAAAAGGGAGAGACTGGAGTTTGCAGAGTGAGAACCATGGGAGCTCGGGTCTGAAGCCAAGAAACCTCGGCCAAGAGAGTGGACCCACCCATATACATGCAGAGGGTGAGTTTACCCTGAAGGGTGAGGATGAGTCTCCCCTCTCATTCCAGTGGAAGGGTTATGCAGCCTCAGGCCTTGGAAAAGGTGTAGTACACTCCTTGGGGGACTGGGAGAGCCTGGCTGCATGGAGGGGTTGAGCGTGTGCCCCAGAAATGGCAGAGAGCCCAGGGGTGGCCCTGATGCCTGGAGAGAGTGGAGCCGAGAGGTGGTCTCCTCGATGTTCCCCGAGGTTGATTTGGAAAGAGGCGGGCCACTGCATAGGCCCTTGGAAGGGGTGGGACTGCCACTTTCTAAAGCCGAAGGATAAATGACTTTCAGACTTTGAAATCCCATGGCGCTAGCCCTGCAGGTTTTGTGTCTGTGTTTCTTCCAATTTCTCCCTATGGAAATAAAAATCTGTATCCTGTATCAATATCCTTTGCATATTGTCACCGGACTTGTTTTGAAGAGAATTTTTTGCACCTGTTTAAGGTGATGTTTGTAGTTGCCAAGTTGACAAGGGGTGGACATGTGGTAGTTAGATTCAGTTGTCAACTTGGCCAGGTGAACGTACCTAGCTTTGTTGCTATGGACATGAGCCAATGGTACGTGAACCTTATCTGTTGCTGATCTACATCTCAGTCGGCTAGGAGCCGTGCCTGCTGCAATGAAGGACGTTTGACTTAATTGGCTGATGCTTAAATGAGAGACTGCGATGTAGCACAGCCTAAGCAGCTCAGCATTCCTCATCTCAGCACTTGCAGCTCAGCCCAGGCCTTTGGAGATGCAGGAAGAAATCACCCCGGGAAAGTTGTTGAAACCCAGGGGCCTGGAGAGAAGGCCGGCAGAGACCATCCTGTGCCTTCCCACTTAAGAAAGAACCTCAGTGGAAAGTTAGCTGCCTTTCCTCTGAAGAACTAACAAAATAAATCCCCTTTTATTAAAAGCCAATCCATTTCTGGTGTGTTGCATTCCAGCAGCTAGCAAACTAGAACACCCTGTAATTGTAAAAACCTTGTGATTAACCTTCATTTGTACCCATTTATCCAGTTTTTCAACTTTAGAGTCTTATAATCACTGAAGATATCCCCTAAGGTTTATTAATGTAGGGCTTTGTGTCAACCCAGAACTAACCCACCCCAAGTCCAAAGTTATCTTGATAACTGAGACTAGATCTGACCAAAATAAGCCCACCTGACATGCGTAGTAGCTTAGACATTGTTCTAGTTTCCTAGTTGCTGGAACGCAATATATCAGGAACAGAATGGCTTTTAAAAGGGAGAATTTATTAAGTTGCAAGTTTATAGTTCTAAACTATAGTTCTAAAACCATGAAAACATCCAATATTAAAGCTAGTCTATAGAAGTGTCCAATCTAAGACATCCAGGGAAAGATACCTTGGTTCAAGAAGGCCGATGACATTCAGGGTTTTTCTCTCAACTGGAAAGCACATGGCAAACATGGTGACATCTGCTAGCCTTCTCTCCAGACTTCTTTCATGAAGCTCCCTCAGGGGCAATTTCTTTCTTCATCTCCAAAGGTTCCTGGCTGCATGTGCTCTCATGGTTCTTTCGTCATTCAGTTTCTCTCTCCAAAATGCTTCCTCTTTTAAAGGATTTCAGGAAACTAATCAAGACCCACCTGGAATGGGTGGAGCCGTGTCTCCATGGATATAATCTAATCAAGTTCCCAAAACTACAGTATTGAATAGGGATTAAAAGAAATGGTTGCTCCCACAAGATTGTATCAGGATTAAAACTTGGCTTTTCTAGGGTACATAATCCTTTCAAACCAGCACAGACATTAACCTATAAGTCACTTTTACCTCATTAAAATACTAAAAATCATGCCCATCATCATATTAAGACAGCCATTTTCTTAAATACTTCTGGAGGACCTCTTTTGTTGCTCAGATGTGGCCTCCCTCTCTCTAAGCCCAAATTATTACCCTACCCCCTACATGGGACATGATGTCCAAGTATGTAAGTCTCCCTGGCAATGTGAGACATAACTCACAGGGATGAGCCTGGCCCTGGCACTTTAGGATTGACAATGCCTACTTGAGAAAAAGAGGGGAAAGAACTGTAACAAAATAAGGTAACAGTGGCTAAGAGATTTCAAATAAAGTCAAGAGGCTATTCTGAAGGTTACTCTTATACAAGCTTCAGCAATATATTGCTAATTGCCATAGTACGCCAAGCCCCAACCACAGTATTTCTATGAACCCTAAAGAATACTCAGGGCTCTATCTGAGACCCTATAAAAGTTTCACTCACTAAGTTTATTTTTCAGAAACCTATAACTTCCAAATGGTTCCTAGGCCAGATAAGCCCTGAAATCAAGAGTTACCAGTCTCTCCAAGAGCATCAAGCAGTTGAATCCCCCTACCTTATAATGTCAACACCCCTTTTCAATATGAAGAAGTTAGAATGGCCATTGTCCAAACACCCCTAAAGAGTGGGAAAATGATTGAAAGAGGGTTGTATCAGAGAAGATACGATTTAACAAATGAATATGATTATTGAGTCACTATACTGATATTTCTTTTTAGTCTCCAGTGTCTTAGAGCAGCTGGAAGGAAACAGCTGAAATAGTGGAAATATAACACATATCAAACTCTGAAATCTGTTCTATTTACTTGTTACAATGTACATTGAAATTTACTGCTTTTTTCTATGTATATTACATTTCACAATAAAAAAAAATTTTTTTAATCCTATGAGAAGCCTTGTGCACACAGTACATTGAAGATGTTTTACCTTCTCCCAAAAAGAGGTGTAAAATTACTCCTATGGCTCAAATTAACCCCAGTTAGGAATTTGTTGTAACATTATCTTAGCTCCATGCTGATATTAAAACAATATTTAATTGTCCTATGTTTTATTCTATAGCACTATGAGTTGTTTTAATGTTTTCTGTAAAACTAAGCATGTCAATACACAATTCAGTTGCTTCTGTGAAAAAAAGTTTAACTGGTTATTTCTACCAAAGTGCCAGTCTGAAATTTTTCAATGATTAGAACATTTTGGCTCAAAAGACCATTCTGTTACTGAAAAATAAACTCCCCCCAGAATAGCTATTGACATTTTAAAAAGTGTGTGGGGGGGAGGTCATGAACATCTTTGAAGCGCCTACCACACTTGCAATTTTCCTTTTGTGCGATTTTTTAAAGAGACATGTTTGCTTCCCCAGTACAAATGGGGGCATGTCTGCTTGCTGCTTAATTACCTGGCTTAGTGATTGGCACATGCTAGGCACCCAATAAATACGTGAACAAGTGGATCAGTAGGTGAATATGTGAAGACACCTTGAAGAACAGCATGCACTCAATTAATATTAGCTTCCTTCTTTCCAACTCCTAGCACATATTTGTTTTTAGT
Source organism: Myrmecophaga tridactyla (assembly GCA_004026745.1). Taxonomy (NCBI): domain Eukaryota; kingdom Metazoa; phylum Chordata; class Mammalia; order Pilosa; family Myrmecophagidae; genus Myrmecophaga; species Myrmecophaga tridactyla. The sequence goes on from PVIY010002948.1 coordinate 104,112, forward strand.
TTCTTCTTGCTTTAGAGTATAGGCATGCCTTGGAGAGATTGTGGATTCAGTTCCAGACCACTGCAGTAAAGCGAAGATTGCAATGGAGGTAGTAAAATGATGTTTTGGTTTTCCAGTGCATATAAATGTTATGTTTACACTATACTGTAATCTATGAAGTATGCAATATCACTATGTCTTTTTAAATGTATATGGCTTAATTTTAAAATAGTTTATTGCTAAAAAAAAATGCTAACCATCATCTGACTCTCAAGAAAGTCATAATCTTTTTGCTAGTTGGGGGTCTTTCCTCAATGCTGATGGCTGCTGACTGATCAGGGTGGTGGTTGCTGAAGGTTGGGGTGGCTGTGGAAGTTTCTTAAAAATAAGACAACAATGAAGTTTGCTGCATCGATCAACTATTCCTTTCATGAAAGGCTTCTCTGTAGTATGCGATGCTGTTTGATAGCATTTTACCTAAAGTAGAACTTCTTTTAAAATTAAAGTCAATCCTCTCAAACCCTGCTGCTGCTTTATCAACTAAGTTGATTTAATATTCTAAATGCCTGTCATCTCAACAGTGTTCACAGCATCTTCACCAAGAGTAGATTCCATCTCAAGAAACCACTTTGCTCATATATAAGAAGCAGCTCCTCATCTGTTAAAGTTTTATCACAAGATTGCAGAAATTGAGCTACATCTTCAGACTCCAATTCATATTCTAATTCTTTAGCTATTTCCATTACCTCTGCAGTTACCTCTTCCACTGAAGTCTTGAACCATTATAGTCACCCACAAGTTTGTAATCAACTTCTTCCAAACTCCTGTGAATGTTGATATTTTGACCCCCTCCCATGAATCACAGTTCTTAATGGCATCTAAAATGGATAATTGTTTCTGGAGAGGCTTTCAGTTTACCTTGTCCAGATTCATCAGAGGAATCACTATGTATTGCAGCTGCAGTTTTATGAAATGTATTTCTTACATAACAAGACCTGAAACTCAAAATGACTCCCTGATCCATCTCATTGTACATCTCTATCAGAGCTCTTGTGTAAGCAGGTTCATTGTGAATGGGCAGTAATCTTTTGAAAGGAAAATTTTTTCGGAGCAGTAAGTCTCAATCGTGGCCTTCAAATATTCAGTAAACTATGTTGACCATGTTGTAAACAGATGTGCTGTCATCCAGGCTTTGTTGTTCCATTTACAGAGCACAGACTGAGTAGATTTAGTATCATTCTTAAGGGCCTTAGGACTTTCAGAATGGTAAATGAGCACTGACTTCAACTTAGTCACCCTAACAAGAGAGTCAAGTTGTCTTTTGAAGCTTTGAAGCCAGGCATTAACTTCTCCTCTCTAGCTATGACAGTCCTAGATGGCATCATCTTCCAACAGAAGGTTGTTTCATGTCCATTGAAAAATCTGTTGTTTAATGTGGCTGCCTTCATCAATGATTTTAACTAGATCTTCTGGATTACTTGCTGAAGCTTCTACATCAGCCCTTGCTGCTTTACTTTGCACTTTTATGTTATTGAAACATCTTCTTTCCTTGAAACTCACAAACCAACCTCTGCTATCTTCAAAGTTTTCTTCTGCAGCTTCCTCTCTACTCAGCCTTCCTAGAATGGAAGAGAGTTAGTCTTTGCTTTAAGGGACTGTTGTGGCTGGTTTAATCTTCTATCCAGACCGCTATAGCATTCTCCATATCAGCAACAAGGCTGTTCCACTTTCTTATTTTTAGTGTGTTCGCTGGAGCAGCACATTTAATTTCTTTCAAGAACTTTTCCTTTGCATTCACAGCTTGATTGCTTCTCAGCTTTCAACCTGCCTTCCTCACTAAATCTTTTCTAGCTTCTGATTGAAAGTGAGAGGTATGCAACTTTTTTTTTTACCTGAACACTTAGAGGCCATTGTAGGATAATTAATTGGCCTAACTTCAATATTATTGTGTGTCAAGGAATAAGGAGGCCTGGGGTGAGGGAGAGAGATGGGGGAACAGCTGGCTGGTGGAGCAGTCAGAACACACATTTATCTATTAAGTTTACTGTCTTACAGGGACGGGGCTCATAGTGCCCTCCACACAATTGCAATAGTAACATCAAAGATCACAGATCATGGCTCACAATAATAATGAAAAAGTTTGAGATATTGCAGGAATTACCAAAATATGACACAGAGATGTGAAGTGAGCACATACTGTTGGAAAAAATGGTTTTAATAGACTTGCTGGAGGCAAGGTGGCCACAAACTTTCAATTTGTAAAAAATGCAACATCTGCAAAGCACAATGAAGTGAGGCACGTGTGTATAGTTTAATTGCCAAAGAACTCAAACTAAAACTTCACTAAGTCATATCCCAATACCTCAAAACAGTACCGTATGTGTACCATTTACAGAGCTGGAGATAATCATAAATGTCTTAGAGAGCTACCTCTATTAAGGTTTCTACACTAGGAATATGTTAGTTTTTTAGGCAGAGAAGTGAGAAGATGATTATTTTCTGAAGAAGCTCTGGAGTCAAGTCTTAACAAGTGCGTGGAGTTGTTCACAGTGTAAATAATAAAAAAGCCAATGCCGCAACTGAAAATCAAACCAAAAGCCCCATGGAAATAATACCACATTATAATTTTTAGGTGATTCAAATCAACCATCTTAGTTCATTTGAAAGTTTTTATTTTTAAATCATTTGCTTTCAGGTAATTTGTGAGTCACCAAATCTGGGTGATAGAGTGCAAAAACTCTTACTTGGAATCAGAGAACTGGGTCTAAACCTATTTTACCAGGTAACTGTGAGGATTAAATGAAGTAATAATAATTGTTTTTTAAAAACCTGCCATCTCATTCAGCAGTGAAAGTCTCCCTGGAGGCATGCGAGAGAACTCCCAGGGATGAGTCTGGCCCTTCCAACCATGGGATCAGCAATGCCACCCTGACCAAAAGGGGGAAAAGAAGTGTAACAAATGAGGTATCAGTGGCTGAGAGAGTTTAAACAGAATTGAGAGGCTGCTCTCATGGTCACTCTTATACAAGCTTCAGCTAGACATTGCTACCTACCATAATTTGCCAAACCCCAACCACAATCATTACAACCAATCCTAAAGAACACTTAGGGCAATATATTCGATTCTACAAAGATTCCATGCACTAGGGTAACTTTCCAGAAACCTACAACCTCCAGATGGGACCCTGGACCAGAAAAGTCCTCAAATGCAGAGGGACCAGCCTCTGTAGAACAAGAACTAGTTCCATACCCTTATCCTCTGTATCAACAGCCCCTTCCAACATGAAAAAGTTCGAACGGACATAGCCCAAATACCCCTAAAGAGTGGGATAGAAAGATCAAAGGTGATGGTGGAGTTATACAGAGAAGATAGGGTTTAATAAACGAGTATGAGTGCTGAATCATTATATACATATTTCTTTTATTTATTTATATTTATTTTTTCTTTATTCTTTTTTATTGTTATATTGATATTTCTTTCAGTTCCCAGTATCTTGGAGCAACTATAGTAAAAACCTAAATTTGTGGAATTGTAACCCATACCAAACTCTGAAATCTGTTCTACAACTAATTGTTTTGATGTGCATGAAATTTATAGCTTTTTTGTATATAGTGTTTTTCACAAAAAAATAAAAAAGTAAAAAAAAATTTATGGAATGGGGAGTATAAAATAAAGACTCCACATAACAATATACTATATTGCATAATAAAGTTCTCTGTGCTGAAGGGAGTTGAGATGAAAAAAAAAAGCCAAATAAATCTATAGCAATATATGAACTTTATTTGCCTCTTGATTTGAAAAACTGTTAAAGCTACGTCACATTTATGAGATAATTAGAAAAATATAAACACTGTCTGAATATTTTTTATAAATTAACAGCTTTCATTCAAATTATTCTTTGGGGAAAATTCTCTTTTTAAATTTATTTGTGAGAAAAATAAGCTGATGCAACTTCTGCTTTCAGAGTAGGGCAATGCCTTGTCACTTGGTATAGAAAGGAGAGAAATGAGTGTGGGGTGGCGCTCAGTGTCCTCTGAGGAAATGGTTTCAGAGAGAGAGGGTAAGCTGCCAAGGCGGGGAGGGCATTTGTTGTAATGTGTTAATAGATATTTTAATTTCACATGTTAAGTCAACAAAAGCAGCATAAACACATCCTTGCATCCTGAGCACAGGACTCCATGAGTAGTACAGAAGCCCACAGAAATCTACAGGAATCTTGGGGTCAAGCTTTGGACCTCAATTGGCTGTGGTGGAATGCCAGGGTGGATCAACTGTACCTATATATTTTGAGAAGGGAAATATGCAGCTGGATTATAACTGTCCATGCTGAAAATTTAATATTGGGATCATACTTTACTCATATATTACATATATATATATATGCATAATATTATATTAAACATACAGTTTAATCCTGTCTTTAAAAAACTGTCAGCTGTTGAACAACTATATTGTACTGTATATGGAGATAAGTACATGATATATATTAAATTAATTGGTTCTCTAAAGAGATATATGGAATATGTTTTATTTCTTTTACCTTCCACATGAGAAAATGAAGCTCTAGGAAGTTGAAAAACTGCAACAAGATTCCATCTGACCAAGTTACAGGGCTAGGACATATGTAAGCTGTAACATGCCATAAAAATATGGGCTATGCTATTATAATGTATGGCAGAAAGGACCATTTCTGTTACTATCCCCATACTTTCCTCCCCTTTCTGGCCCATTTATTCTTCCTGCCAGGCATAGTGGGCCAAACCAGCTTAGGTTCAGGAGCCAGAGATCCATAGATCTCAGCCCACAGACCCTCATGTGAGCAAGCTGCTTCTCTTTCCTTCCTCATTTATGTTTTTCCCAGTTTCGTTATTAGTAATTCACATGTGGACAGTATTGGCCCACATCTCAGGATGTCAGAATATTCACAATTTAGGAAAATTGTCAATAGCCCACATTCCCTACCACCCAAATATTCCAAAGAAATGCGTGTGATTTTTGCCCCATCACAACAGGAGGCAGGGCATGGGATGGGTTGTGGTGATGTTGGTTCAACGTCATGATACGGGTAGAAAAAAAGAATCTAGTTCTTTGCTCTTCCACCTTCATTTCTGTCCTTGCATGATTAAATTCTTCAGGTGGCTTGGTGTGCATATGTATGCATATGTACATGTATATTTCTTATGTATAATTGTAGCATATGTGCCTCATTCCAAAATAGTTTGCAAAATAGTAACTGATAGATATGCACACAAAATACCCAAATTGTAGCTTTCCTCCCTTAACTCAATGTTTATTTTTAAGTTGCTTGAGCATAGACAGATTTATGCAAATTAGATACAAATTCCAAATAATCCATTTTTATTGCCTATGGTCTTATTGGTGGTGCAATCTAAGTAGAAAAAAGTCTAAGGGTTGTGGTGTTATTCACTTACTGAACAGATACTCTATTACGTAACAAGCATGAGCAAATACTCTCAGTGTCATGAGTTGTAGGTTGAGCAGTGGTGTGAGGCAGACCCCATCTCTGCTCTTGTGGTGCTTATAGTCTAGCAGGTGAGGCCAACATTGGACAAACATTCGTGATAATAACAATGTGACGAGTTCTAAAAAGTCCAGGGTTTTATGACAGTGTGTCATGAGGGACTTCAGCTGCCTGGAGGTTCATGAAAGTTTCTTTGAGGAACTTACATTCTGGCTGAGACAGGCTGCCATCTGTTCAGAATTGTGAAACTGCATTCCCATCTCATTTCTGACAGTATGGCAAGTTTATGTCTCAGAGTTTAAGTTCTCCCATGCAAAGCGAGGAGAATATTTGGCAGGATTGTTGTGAGAATTAGAGATAATTCAGATAGAACGCCCCTTGTGGTATCAGGTACATAGTAGGCACTAACTGCATGGTGCTTGTTGAATGTGTATCAGCATAAGCATCAAAGGAAAACAGGAAATGTTTGAACAACAGCTAAAGATAAATGTACAGAAAGGTAATTTGGCAAAGGCTCTGAATCCAAGGGACAGTCACTACCCCATAGTTGCATGGGGCCTTCATTTAGTGAATTTTAGATGTTGGAACACCTGACACTTTCAGGCACTGCTGAATACTGTCTTCGTGAGACATTGATAAGGAATTCTGGGCGGTTATCTCATTCTAGCTATACCTAGCCCAGGTTAGATTTGATGCCTAGGGAAGCCCTCAGGTCAGCCATTGGCAAGCTCAAGTGACAAGCATGTGTTTATAAGCCGTGTGGGAGGGGAAGGAATGAATGCCCAACCGAGGCTTTAGTTGAGGGCTAGAAGAAGGAGACCTGGCGCCACCTGGGTGCGACCTGGAGAGAGAAACTCCGATGTTCCCCACAGCGCGCAGAGGACCTGGTGCGTGCGGACGCCCAGTCCGGGATAGCCAGCGCTCCTCCGCGGGCGCCTCCTCCCCACTTGGATCCGGTCCATCTATCTCCACACCCTTCAAATGGGTGTGGGTGACTTCATAAGTGGACATGATCGCCACGGAAAAGAAAAAAAAAGCGCGCAAGGAAATGAGTGGCTGCTGGGGTTGGGCGGGGCGGGAAGGAGAGGGAGCAGTGGGAGGGATGCAGGGGAGGAGTGGGAAGGGTGGAGGGCGCAGTGGGAGGGGTGTGTGGAGTGCGAGGGTGGAGGAAAGGAGAAAAGGACGCAGTGGCCTGGCGGGAGGAAGTGCGCGAGGTCTCGGCTCTCATTGCGCGGCCGCTAGCGGGCGGGGCAGCCAGGTGAGCCCGAGATGCTGCGGCGCTTGAAGCCGCGGCTGCCGGTTCTGCCGCCGCTGCTGCTTCTCCTGGGGCCGCTCGTAAGCCTGTCCCTGAGCGTCCTGGCGGGACCAGCGCTGGCCGAAGACGTAGTGGAGCTGGACTTCTCCACGGAGCAGCCCGTGCACCTGGTGAGCCCCGCGTTCCTTTCCTTCACCATCGATGCCAACCTGGCCACCGACCCGCGGTTCCTCACCTTCCTGGGGTAAGCGCCGGCCTCCTGAGCCGGGTCGCCCTCTCCTGTCCCCCTGTCGCTCGCGCCCGTCCTGCCAGCCACTCGGCTCTCTGCGCTGAAGCAACTTCTGACAACATCCCGGACCACCATGTCTCTCTCTCTCTCTCTCTCTTTCTCCTCCCCCCACCCCCGCCCAATTTGTTTTTTCCTTCATTCTTTCACTCATCAAGTGTTGGTGGGACCCTGCCGACTGCACCTGAGTCAGAAGAAGGCTTCCTGCCATTACCTCTCATTTTAAATTTCTAAATATTAAGCAAATGAGACCTAGGAGACTACTGCAGTGAGTTATGGATCGCTAATAAAAAGCTATTTCTCCAAAATGAAGCCGCAAAATGTGGTGCTGCCTTTATGGGGCACTGCCTATTTTTTTTCTCACTTGAGGAAGAATGAACCTGGTGCAAGTTCACCATCCCGGCCCTCTGAGTGTGGGCGGACCCCAAGGGGTGGGAAGGGGGGAAGGAGAAGTGTGCCGGGCCGGGTTGGGGGGTGATGGAGAGACCTTCCCGATCATCTAGGCTTCAAGCACCGCCAGAGAGGCCACATCACAACTAGTCAAGACAGATGGGAATCACACCCTTGTCATAGATCTAGAAGCAGTCAGTTCCTCCTGTGCTGACAATGTTGGCTTCCATTGCTAATAGCAGTCATTTATTCTGCAAATAAAGTGGGTGGCCTTGTGATTAAGAGCCTGGAGGTCAGACCACTTTATCTTGATTCCCTGCTCTGTCAGGGAGGAGTGATTTGGTTTTTACAGGTTGCTCGGTCTTGATTTCTTCATCTGTAGAATGGAATTTCTAAAACATACCATGTAGGATTGCTATGAGGATTGATGAGATAAGTACTTAGCATAGTGCTTGACACACCTGAAATGTAAACTAATTGCTTGGTTCTTTCTTCTTGGGAAATGGGTAGTAGTTGCTAACAATTCATCATTTCTCTATGTGTGTCTCTTGATCATGGTTAACCTCCATCTTTTCCCTGAGGAAGGAGAATTTCCTGATAGGGAGGAATCTTCATTTCTTTGCCCTTCTTAGGGATGGAAAGATGATACAGGTGGCAGCTGCTCCTGGGGAGATGCTGAACTCTAGAGTCCCAGATCTGAGGACCTCTGGCCTAGCTGGGGGGTTGGGAGAGGAATGGGGGGGGGAAGGGGTAGGGATGGGTGGTTGGTGAGGGTGCTTCAAGCCTTACTGAAAACAGAGGGATTAAGTAGATGACTACAGAGATTTAAAAACTCAAGTCCTCTTCTGCTGCTGCAGCTAGCATATGCCCCCTCCATCCCCAAATAAAGACATTTGGGGATTCTTCCATTAGAGAAACAGGTCAGAAGAAAATCCCACAGATATGACTTTTGGGGTCCAGGCCTGATCGCCCTGCAGTGAGCTCACCAGTTGACTAGCACCACCCTCCCCCTCTCTCACACCCTCCACACATAGACAAAGGACTTCCAGTCTGCATTTTAGTGAGGGTAATACTTCTGTTCTTAGACACCTCTCTTAATTTTCCATAGCACTTCTTTCTTTCTTTTTCTCCTTCCTTTTTTCATTTTCTTTAAGACCACAAGATAATGAAAAACCAAAAGATCATCGTGCAAGTGGATAATGTGGTTTACAAAACACAGTCTATTGCTGTTCATACAAACTTCTCTCCAGGACTGGCTCCTGACTGCTCCAGAGCCCTTCCCATGCAAAGGCCATCTTCCATGCCTGCCTCCCAGGAACATCCTTAAGCACATCCACACTTCCTACCTTCTAAATTAGGGCCTTAGGGTCCACCTCCCCAGCGTGGTTAGTCTGGGTCCCCAGTGGCCCAGGCATCACTGAAGACATCACAGTTAGCTTCCATTTCAGAAAACAACACTAAACTTGATATCTGTTCACAGTAGTGAAGGTGAGATGAGTGTTGTTTTGTTACGGTTTCTCAAAGGTGAAGATGCTTGGGCAAGGATTACAAGAGCTGAGCAGGTGAAAGCTAAAATCATATGGAAGGAGAGGGTGATAAAAATGGCTGACACTTGCTTAGGACTTGTCATATGCCAGGCCCCGCTTGAGGCACCTTATAGGTATCAATTCACTTAATCCTTGCTACAAAACTCTGCGGTGAGTACTATTATTATCCCCATTTTAAACAGGAAGATATCAAGGCCCAGGAAGATTAAATCACTCATCCATGGTCATCCATGGGTGAAGGAGCCAGGGTTTGAACTCACTCTGATCCCAGAGATAACAGTATACACACAAAAAGTAAGCCAGTCTATATCTGTTAAAGGAAACAGGGCACAGAGTCTGGGAGAAAAAGGAAGTCTGGAAACAGACTGAGAAGATTGATACAATAAAAAGAGCCATAGACATAAAAGTAGAGAATCAGGGCCCAAACCTCTAAAGTTCTTCAGAGGAGGTCTAAGTGAATTTAATCAAATGGCCTGGTACTAACTTCCTAGAACAGCAAGCAGGTTTTTTGTTTTTTGTTTTTTGTTTTGCATTTGCAACTGAGAGCACAGAAAACTTAAATGCCAATGATAAAATCACCTGGAGTTAAAAATATTTTCAGTTTGCCCTCTTCCCTGAGGTAGTTAATCAGCAAACCAATCAAACTCCTTCCTCAACCCGACTGTAAAGAGCCCTGAAGAGATCCCGGCCCTCAGTGATGGGAAACTCTAGACCCAGCACTGTCCAATAGTGTGAGACTCATATGCAACCCTCATATGTAATTTTAAATTTTCCAACAGTCATATTTTTAAAAAGTAAAAAGAGACAGGTTGGGGGGTGCAAGGGTAGTTCAGTGGTGGAATTCTTGCCTGCCATGCGGGAGACCCCAGGTTCGATTTCCGATCCCTGTATTTCCCCCAAAACAAGCAAAACAAACAAAACTTCAACAAATGATGCTGCAATAATGGGATATTTGCATGGAAAAATAATGAAATGTGACCCCACCATACAGCATACAAAAAAAAGACAAGTGAAATTAATTTTAAGAATTATTTGGTAACTCAATATATCCAAAATATTATCATTTCAGCATGTAATCAATATAAAATATTAATGAGATATTTTGCATTCTTTCTTTCAAACCAAGTCTTCAAAGTCTTGTGTATGTGTTATACAGAGGAATCTCAATTCAAAGAGACCATGTTTCAAGTGCTCATAGTCACATATGGCCAGTGGCTACGGTATTAGAAAGTGCAGCTTTAGATTTCAATCAAGACACATCTGCAAGCACAGTTAAAAACACAAGTATAAGCACTATGTGCCAGAGATGAGAAGCACAACAGAGCAAAGTGGCATAACAATGCAGTTGTATTGGCTTCTCACAATAACTTGCTTATTTTTCTGTAGGAAAATTCATCTCTTTTTTGCCAATGCAATAAATATCCATAATAACTTTTCATAATCCGATCCCTGCATCTTCACTGATGAAGATGCTTTTCATATTTGGAAAAGCACTTTTTATAGCGTCCAATGCATAGTCTGATAACCGATGTGGGAAGAGTTGCAGGCCTTCTGCGTGCCGGCCAAAGAGAGACTAGGAACTGTGAACAATCGCAAGCCCCACACTCACATATTCCAACACAACCCATCCCCAAGATGTGCTCTCCCGATTGAGCTCTTTTTGTTCCTGTGCACCCCCCTCCCCACCCACTTTCTCCCACACCCCCAACACTTTCTGCTGGGCTCCTTGGAACCCTTTCCTGCTAACCGTAGTCTACATTGCCCAATAGGTTGTACTCCAGACTGCTAATCCCTCAGATCCCTTTCTGCTGTGCTATGTTGAGTAAATCACTTTAGCATCCCTTTGTTCTGGTTCCTTGTTTATAAAATGAGGGTAATACTGACACTTCATTGGTTTGTTGTGAGGATGAAGTGAAATACCATACACAAAATGCCTAAAACATTTAGTTCAGACTAGACTGGTGCATATTTAAAGACAACTGTCATGATTTCAATGTAAAGTTCTCTGCATCCATGTCTGGCTCCCTTCCTATGTTCCTTGTCACTGTACTTTGCTCCCCACTTACTCACTTCTCCTTATGGATTGAACTGGCACAGATTTCACAATTTCCTCTCCAACCCCTTAGTCCCACCATTGTCCTAGATCACTCCAAGTCCAAAGGATAAACTGTCTCTGCATTTCTTTACCTCCACATTTTTTGGTGACCTCACAGCTTGTACCCGGAAGTGAGATGTATGCACCTCTTCCCAACTTTGCATTTAGTGACATCACACTAGTATCTTAGAGTTGGCTCAACACACGCTGCTTCACTCCATTTCAGCCACCTAATGCCATGGTCACACCTTGACTCTTTTCATCATTAAGAACCTTGCAACAACTAAAACCTTAAATTCAAACTCCCCATTCCTGGACAACAGTTCCCTACCCTCCCAGCTCTTTCACTCCAGGCCTCGCACCACAACTGTTCTTAAAGTGTCTCCACTGAACATTCTATCAGTCTCATACTCGATCTACTGCCCTATCCAATTTGGATTTCTTGATTCATTGCATGAACCACTCATATAATAATATCCCCCATCTCTTTCTCCATTGTTCTTCCTGCTAAAACTCCAAACATGGCTTAGTCAGTCTGTTCTACCCTTGGAATCTATGGGTAACCATGAAGTCTGGAAACAGAAGATATTTAATCATGAACTATAATGCATATTAATAAACCACATTTCTGTACTTGCCTTTGTTTCCAGTCTTGGTTGTCATCCTGTATAGCTCAGCTATTGAATTCATGGTGGGGAAAACCTCTCAATCATATCAATTCATGTTACACTGTAAATTCTTAGACTCCATACTTACTTGACCTTACTTGTTACCCCTTAAATATTCATTTCCTTGTCTCTTTCATTCTCCATTGTCTTCAAAATGCTGATCCCTTCACTCTTAGCATATGACCACATTTCTGTTTCCCAAAGAAAATGAAGTCACTAGACAGAATCAAACTTGCAGACATGCAGTGTCTTTGTCCATCCTTCTTCTCTCCTCTTATCTCAGGACAGTCCTTCCAGCTCTGCTCTGCATCCTGTCCCCTCCTGCCTCCTCAAGGGCTTTGCTCTCTCCATCCATCACCTCCTCTCTCTCCTTTATCTTGAACACTTCCCTTTCTATTGGCTCCTTGCCCTTGATGCATAAACACCCTCAAGGCTTTCTCATCTCAGCCACTTCCTTGCATTCCTGTCTCTGCAGTGGCTGCCCTTCCTCTCTCCTCCCTCACTGCCCATTTCTTCCTTGCTTCACTTTCATAGTGTTGCCATAATTGTGTCACTAAATGCGGTCTCTCCGCCACCATCGATGAACTACCTTTTGTCGCTAAACCCAATGAACACCTCGGAATGCCTAACTCATTTCATCTCCTGGAAGCATTCAACAGCGTGAAACACTTTCTCATCGTTTGGTCTGTGTCACTACAGATTGCTGGGTTTTCTTCCACCCCACTAACTGGTCTTCTCTATCTCTTTCTCTGGCTTGTCTTAAATATTGGTTTTCCTCAGACATCTGACCTAGGTCTTCTTTTCATTTCACTTATTTTCCTGAGTGGTCTTTCCCCCTTCCATGGTTTGAATCACTCTTCATGCTTTGGTGTGCTGGGAAATGTTTAACAACTGGTTCTCTGGGAGTAAGAGGACCTGCTTTGTGTTCTGCTGATTTCCATGGTATGAATACTCCCACCATGGCCAATTTTAAATGGCCAGCAGTTTAACATACAGCTCACAAACTTTCTCAAAATTTAACGATTGGCTTTCAGAAACTGTATAAATCAGTCCAAGTGGGCTCCAGCACACCTCTGCTTTCAAGTCAGAGATAAGCAGCAGATTAAAAAATATGTATTTTAATTGATACATCTCCACACGTATACATTCCATACATGGTGTACAATCAGTGGCTCACAATATCTCCACATAGCTGTGTATTCATCATCATGATCATCTTTTAGAACATTTAAGCAACTGATTTTTGCACAAAAAGTGAAATAAAAATACCTGCAGCCTCTTTTCCCCCCAACAAACTGCTCTAGAAATGGAATATCTGCAGTTGCTTTTATGCTTTCTTTTATTTTCATGTCGTGATTGTATTTTTGGGTTCTTTTTTCCTTTCTTTTTCTTGTGTGTGATTGAAATACTGTACCTTTGATCAGTTTGGTTTTTAAGACATGTTTTGCAGCTGTCTTAAATGTGGTTTTTCTCAAAAGGTAGCAATACTGTATTCTCAAAACAAAACAATATTCTATTGCAAAAGAGAGAAACAAAAAGGTCCTTAATACCAATACTCCTAACGTGTGATTTCCTTAACTTGGCAGCAGCCATGGATTGGATTTTCATTTTGTTCGGAAAACAACCTTTGTCTTGCCCTACCTGTCCTTTTGTCAGGCTGAACTGTTGCTCATTCACTTAACAAATATTTTTTTAAGCACCAACTATGTGCCAGGCACTTACCTAGGTGCTGGGGACACTGATGAGGCAGACAGAGAAGGTCCCTGTGCTCATGGAACTTACATCTGAAGCAAGGGTGGAGGGTAGAATGGATAGTAAACCAAGGAAACAGATGAGAAGCTAATTTCCAAGAGTGGTGAATGCCTAAAATACTTCCCAGGAGGAATCCTTGACTCTTCCTCCAACACCAAATTGGTCACCAAATCTATTATTCCTGCCTTTAAGTATCTGTTGAATTCATCCATCTCTCTTAATCCCCATTACTGTTACTTTAATTCAACCCATTATTTTCTGTCTACATTAATATGAGCACAATTGTTCCCAATTCTTCTCTGGCCCCCCTTCTAATCTGTTATCTACACTGCAGCCTGAAATTCTTTTCTAATAAAATAAAAATTTGGTCAGGTCATTCCACTGCTATAATACCTTCCATGGCTCCCCATTGCCCTCACGTATAGTTGGAACTCCTAGACATGGCTATGGGCCTCTAGATAAAGCCCTATTTGCTTCTCCAGCCTACTCTACTCTCTCCCTGCTTCTCCCTACTCCCCTCACTCGGCTTGGGCCACACCCCTCAGTTCATAAGTAGTACCATATTCTTTCCTACCTTCTCTCTTTGCACGGACTGTTCCTCCACCTGGAGTACTTCCTTGAACCCCACCCTACCACCTTTGATCCGGCTAAGGCTTATTCTTCTTGCATGTCTACCAAGTGAAGCCCCATCCCTTGAAAAACCTTCTCTAACCACCCCCTCAATCCTAGTCCAAAGCCTGGGTTAGGAACCCCTTCTGTGTGTTCCCATAGCTGTCCCTACACCATTTTGGAATTGCCAGTTCACGTGTTTGTATATGTCACTAGACAATAAGCTACATGAAAGCAAGCCTTGTGTCTGTCTTATTTACCATTTTGTCCCCAGCAACTAACGAAAACCCTGACACAGAAGGGGCCTGCAATAAATGTTTGTTGAATAAATTAATGGATGGCAATTTTGCTTTCAAGTATAACTTGGTTTCTTCACCTATTCTAAATAAAACAAAACCCATATAATTTAAAGTATTGTGTGCTCACTATGGAAAACTTTAAAATATAGAAAAGAGTCTAGCACTCCTCTCACCATATGATAATGGCCCCTATTATCATTCTGGTGTTTCTCTCTCCTTCTAGATAAGTTATTTTCATCATTGAAATCACACTATGTTTACAGTTTATTTTTGTGTAGGTTTGTAGCAGAGTAGCAGTAGCCTTCTTCTGCCTTACCTAGTCTGAGTTAGCATTTCCATTTATTTTCAAATGTTTCTGAGGATTCCACAGGAGATACCATCCTTCCTATGGGTCAACATTGTTGTCAGGATTTCAACCAGAGTAAATTCCAGGTTGATGAACACTTCTGAAGCCTCACTTTGTGCTCCATTTCCTGGTGCCGGGAAAATAATTCTTTTAGGGGCCCACACAAATATTTTATTTTTTTAAGATCAGAAAAAAAAGATGAATTTTGGGGTTGAGGAAAATGTCTTGATATGTAGTGTTAACATGCTTGTCTTCATATCAACGCAGTCATAAAAAATATTTTTTTAATGGGTGAAGAGGCCCCATGAAAACAAAAGTGCCCAGGGTCTTTGAGACTCCTAACGTGGCCCTACCTAATGCATGAAAATACTCTCAAGTTAGCCCCCTGCTCCTCTTCACTGGAAAAAAAAAAAAAAAGAGGAATCGCTAACGTTTTTAATGCAAGAAACCTATGCTTTGGTCAATATCCATCTTTTAATTTCTCTATCTTGAGCATGAAGAAAGAAATCTTCTAAAAATTTTATAAGATACTCTATGTAGCCAAGCTGGAGCACACCTTAAAAATGTTAATTTTAGGTCAGGTCTTGGATTCTCAGGATGTTAAGTATTGGCAATTGGGTAGTCCTCTTGGCATAATTTTCTGATTTGAAATAAACCCTCATATAAATCAATTAATTAATTAATTGGGCCATTCCAAGAACCATGCACACGGAACCATGCACATTGGTTATATGTGTTTTAAGAGCATCTCAGGAGAGGAAGCAACGAGGAACCTTTGTCCAGAGCCACTTGTGAGACTTAGGAAATCTATGGAGGTGTTCCTGTTACCTGGCTCTTCTGCCTTTTGGTTTTGGTCACTTAAATATTCATGTATTCTCTTGGCTTTCTAGGGAGGGAGACATAGATCATCTTCATTCCAGTGTATAGTGTTTGGTATAGAATACTATAGAATGAAATTATGAGCACAAAATAGGACTTCTTAGAAGGATTGCAGCTTAATGAGATATATATTTATAATTGCCTGTTAGAGTTGTCAGTATTAGGAATTAGAATCTAATATTATTTAATTACATGTCATTTGACTTAAATTCAAAAGAATAATCTTTCTTTGGGGAAGGCTGTAGGAGGAAGGGGAGGAATCAAAAATATAAAATATAAATTTTTGAAGACTGTTTTTCAAAGAGAGAGTGTCATCTCTCACTTAGTTTTTTTTTTCTTTTTGTTTGTTTTATTTTTAGGATGTTTTTTTTTAAACTTTTTTTATTAATTAAAAAAATTAACAAAAAAACATTAAGATATCATTCCATTCTACATATACAATCAGTAATTCTTAATATTATCA